>JALMQS010000816.1:7033136-7102939 GCA_024734495.1 Forficula auricularia | reverse complement strand
ATTATACTACTATTAGTTGATTAGATAAAGTTAAATAAAACAACTAAAAATTAGCTTTTTGAAACATGTTTCTTTTTTTGTATTTAAATATATCATTGACCGTCGAATTTACTTAGATATTTACTTTAAAAAATCACAAAAATGCTATGTTTGTGTGTAAACTGGAACAACGACGTGATTACAATGACATTTCCTTCCTGCTTAAACTTATTTCCGGAAAAATCGTGTGTCCAAAAATTCTATCTACGCTAAATTTTAGAATCCCATCCCATACCACGAGATCCCAAGATATGTTTGTAGTTCCACATCACTCGACTAACTTCGGTAAAACCAACGCCATTGACAGAATTCAAACACTAGCAAATAAACACTCGACCAATCTTGACCTTTCCAGCACAACTCCTCACCAACTCAAAAAAATCATCTTAAAACCATCAGCCACATTGTAAAAACCACTTCGGTGTAATAAGTTTATTTTTTTTTCTCTGATACCTATCTGTTATTTTATTATATCCATATTGTTTTAATATTGTATCCTGTATATGTTTCTTTTTCTGTATTGGACATCTTGTCCGTAAAACTAGCTAAACAGCTAAATAAATAAATAAATAAATAAATAAATAAATAAATAAACATGATTAGTATTAACAAAACGCATTGCCAAATCATACAAAAGTTATTATCAGCTTATTCGAATAAATCAAACTAACTTTTGTATTTAATTATAATTGTTTTTATTTCAACATTTAAGGCTTTCATACTATTTATTTTTCATTTGTATTTTAACTTATTTGATTAAATATTAGATACTAGACTTCTTTTGACTCAACTGGAACGAAAGGACCTCCTTAAATAAGAGGTAGCTACGTCATTGAATTATTGATCAGCTTTCAATCCAAGAATCAGATGAGAAGTCCAGGTGTCTCTGAGTTGGGATAAACTACCCGACCTGGGTAGGCGTTGTCCCGAAAAAATCCTCCTCAAGATCAAGATTTCCATATTGTCTGTAGATATTATTTCAAACGAGAGCAGGACACACTCATATTATCAGGGATCATGTCGTGATTAGTTGGGTATATATTATCATCTTATTAGGTTAACTGGAGCTGGAGAATCACTTCCTTCTATCTTACCATTTTGATTTCTATTCAAATCTCAATAATTTTTTTTTTTTGTGAATTAAACATCTAACTGAATAACAGAATCAATGTATGTGTCTATCTATGTTTGTCATAGCTAGGTATATAAAGTCAACATGCAATTTCAGAACGAATTTAAATTGGAAATCAGATGGAGCCTCCAGATACAATTGTATTTTATTACTATGATTGAACGATTGATGGCAAAGTTCGGAATTCAATTGCAAATCTTGAAAAATGGTATATATATATATTGCCCCTCTATGTAAAATTGAAATTGGATATTCAAGAGCGAACGAGGAAATAAAAGATGTTCCAGGGTGTCAACATAAATATTATATAAATTATAAAGGGTGTCCCAAAATTCGCACAAGAAGTAATTTTGATAGAAAACACAGGTTTTTAATTAAAAATTGCAAATTTTTTATTGATTCATATAGTTATACAGTATAGGGTTATGCATGGAATAGCATATCGGCGAAGAGAGTTCGTTGAATGGATTATGGAGCAACAACAAGTGGATGCTGATTTTTCGAACAAAATCATCTTCGGTGATGGGGCTCATTTTTATCTTGATGGCCTCGTTAATCTACAAAATTGGTGCAAATGGCGTTCAGAAAATAGGCGAGTGATTTTGGACACTGTTTGGTGCTGATGTAAGGCTCGCTATCGCGACAATATAATCCAGATTTTTGTGTCTAAATTGCAAGATATTGTTGTGGACTACATGTGGTTTCAAAAAGAAGGTGTCACATGTCATACTGCTCGAGAAAGAATCCAATTACTGCATGCGTCTTTTCTTGGTCGTGTACTTTCCCGTTTTGGTGATCACAATTGGCCGCCCAGATTATGCGATTTTAACACCGTTATAGTTTTTTCTTTGGGGATTTTTGAACTCTAAGGTTTATGCCAACAAGTCCTCGACCACCCACGCCTTGAAAGAAGAAATTGAGCGCTGTATCAACGAAATTCAGTCACATTTATGCAAAAATATCATGAAAAATTTCCACGAAAATGTGCGTATACATCAGCAAAGCCGTTTACCCAAAATGGTATTCCAAACACAACCATATACTGTATACTTTATGAATCAATAAAAAAATGTATCATTTTAATTAACAACCTGTGTTTTCTATCAAAATTGCTTCTTGCGTGAATTTTGGGACACCCATTAGTTTAAAAAACTAAAAAAAAACACCCTTTTGTGTCAGTAATGCACTGAAAATTACAAAATAATGTAATACATTTTTTATGTTCAATAATTAAAATTCAAAAAGCGTGGGGTGCTTCTTTGAGAGGCATGTATAGTACTTTTAATTTATTTCGTCAAAGCGCCCCACGTTTTTTGACTTAGTTATTGGACATAAAAAAGTTCATTATATTATTTTGTACTTTTCAGAGCATTTCTGACAAAAGCGTGTTTTTTTAGTTTTTTAAACTATAATTTATTTTTTTACTTTTTAGTCTTAAAATGGGTACAATTCTATGCGTACATCGCTAAACTAAACCTAAATTTGACAAGAGTATATTTTTCCCAATTTCACCCACTTTTGTTATTTTTTGTATTATATTTTTACCCACAGATGAAGTATACATATTTCTGTTGAGTTTAGACCAAAAGGGGCTAAATTTGCAAATTTCGCATATGTAATATGTAATATGTTTGTTTTCGATGAGAAATTACGGGAACTATCCTCTAATTTGGTGTCAATCGCATCATTTAGAAAAACAGCCTTCTGACGTGATCTCCCTGCACATGTACATTAATTAAATAACCATTTTTCACTCGTTAAATTTATATATTAAAACCATCTAGGGTAAACATTAACCTCAATAGGTAAATGTATATATTGCCGTTCGTCTGAGAGAATAAAAATAAAAATTATTTTTCAACAGATATATACCTATAGGTATCTGGAAATGAAAAGGAAACTGAAAGATTCTTTATGAGCTGAAACTTTCATATGAACTTGTTCCAATTGAAAGTAGGGTTTGCGTTTCTATTGCCGCAGCTTGGATATTGATTCACATCTTGATATACTAACTCTGGCTATATATGAAATGCTTGAAGCTTTTCTTATTTCAAATGAAACATTTAAAAAGTTTGAAGTCCATCTAAACTAGACGAGTTTTAGCAGCTCATTTTATTTTGATACATGGGCTCCGCGAGGATAAGGTGCGTTCAAGTCTCTCCTCAAAGTGATACATCTTCTCTCTTTAATTAGGTTTCTGTTCAAAAGGAAAACGGAACCCTATTAGCATAGTGTCGGTACAATGTCTTGTTGTAATTATTTGTATTATTTTCCCAAAATGATATCTCACTTCTCCATATAAACTTCTCATTAATTAGAATTTAGCGTTTTATTATTATTTTTTATTTATTCCGAATTAAAAATTACTATTCTCCATAGTTAGGTGACCAGACTGACTATTTTTCGTACAAAAGGATTACGAAGTGAAACTGTTTTATTTTTAACCGACTTCAAAAAAGGAGGAGGTTCTCTATTCGACTGAATTTTTTTTTTTTTGTGCCTATGTTACCTCATATCTCCGCCAATTGTGAACCGATTTTGAAAAAAAAAATTGCATTGGGTTCAGTCTACCTTCCGATTGGTCCCATTTTTTTTTCATAAGTATTAGACCTTTTTTGTTAGGTTTGTTCAGGCCTAACTTCTTTGTTTATTGAACCGATTTCGATGATTCTTTTTTTATTGGAAAGGGGGTATCTTAGGGATGGTGCCATATTAATTTGGTCAAGTTCTGATGATATGATCACTATTAATAACAATCACTAAAAAAGAGAAAAATAAAAAATAATTTTTAAGAAAAAAATAAAACCGACTTCAAAAATTAAATGCAACAAATAAAATACACTAAAAAGGTATAAAATAATTATTATCTTATTTAGTTACAACTAAACGACGAAATATTAACATGAAATTACTTTTTGTAGTCGGTGCCAAACAAACTATACCTATAAGCGAGCGTACCCACCAAACGTACTAAAGTAAGATCCGTCGAGTGAGATTCATAAAAGGTATATGTTTGGCACCGACTTCAAAAAGAAATTTCATGTTAATATTTCGTAGTTTAGTTGTAACTAAATAAGTTAATAATTATTTTATACCTTTTAGTGTATTTTATTTGTTGCATTTAATTTTTCTGAAGTCGGTTTTATTTTTTTCTTAAAAAATATTTTTATTAAGAATTCAAGTGAATATTTATCATGTGCCTAGTCTTATTGTTTGTCTATTAGATTAAAAATAATATTATAAGTTTGTAAGTTTGCTTTTGTGATAAATTTTAGTTTTTGTTGTTCTTATTCTAATTGTTAATTTCTTTTGTAGACCAAGAATTTAGGTACTATACTCATTACAAGCAATAAGTAATGATTATTTATTTGTATTGTTGAAGAAGTAAATAAATCCAAATCTACATGCATAAAAAATCATTTATTATTTATTTGTATTGTTGAAGAAGTAAATAAATCCAAATCTACATGCATAAAAAAAGGCAATCTCAAATTACAGGACAAAATAACATATCTTCTTATTACTTGTAAGGAATTTCATTGGAAATGCTGATTGGGCTTGTGTAAAAAAAATCTTGAATCTTCTCCATTTGATTATTTAACTTTTAATTCTTGAAATCATATTTTTGAGTTGAATGAGTTTTTTGGTTAATTCTGAATTTTCTTCTAATAGCACGCACACTCGTTAAAACAACTTGCATCCCCCATGTTCAATTTCACCGTTAAAACAGCAGCTAGAGTCCTTACATATAGTTGTGATTTTCCACTGTTAATGATAAATAAATGTCAAGTATGCTTGAAGGTGTAATATTAATTCAAAATTAAAAAGAAACACGAAAAACTCAAAATTTCATTTAACAAAAATAATTAATTGAAGTATAATTAAATATAATTGATTAATTGTTTAATCATTAATTTGTTATATTTATTTATTTATATTGTTGAAGAAGTAAATAAATCCAAATCTACACCCATAAAAAAGACATTCTCAAATTACAGCTCAAAATAACATATCTTCTAATGACTAGCACCTAAATTCTCGGGCTAGAAAAGAAATTAACAATTAGAATAATAACAAAAAGCTAAAATTTATCACAAAAGCAAACTTATAATATTATTTTTAATAAACTGTATTATCAAATAAAACAAAACATCTACAGACAAACAATAAGACTATAGGCACATGAAAATATATTTGTGTTTGTTTGTGTTTGTGTTTTTTTCATCATAGGCTCCACGGAGGAGCGCTTGATGAAAGTCATGATTTAAAAAATAAAATAATAAATAAACAAATAAATAAAATATATAAACAAACAAACCATAAATAAATAAACCAAATAAATAAATAAAACAAATATACAAAGTAATCCTGCCGAGAATATGTCAGAAATCAAGTCCAGTCATGATCTCTTTACTTGAACTCCTAAAAAATAGAACAATTTCACTTCTCTAACATTTAATGGAAATAGAATCCTTTTTTTGTCTTAATTTATAGGAAAATTATTGATTAAAATTACCATATATTTTTTTGATTTTCATTTGTTAATTTTATCCATTTTTACTTTTACTTTCATTTTTTTCCTTGTCCTGGGGGTTCAGCCCCCGCTTAACCCCCCCCCCCACTCCGTAGTTGCACCTCTGGTGTCATGACTCGTGTCTGGGAATAACACCTCTTCTCTTATCATTAAAAACCTGAAGGAATCCTAACCAGTTGTTTTCACCGGTGTGTTTAAACACCCACTTCAGACATAATGACCCTATGCAGGTATCTTTTTAATAATCAATTGCTTTATTTCTTTTATAATCAACTAACCGAAATAATATGATATCAGACCTCGTTATGAACACAAGATAAAACAACGACCTTTCTTGATCCTCCTGTTCTCTATTCCTGGTCAATAAATTCTTGCTCTTTAATAGCTCTCCGCCTTTATGATAGGATCCCTATCTTGAACAACCCCTCAACAGATGCATCTTCTCGAATGGCTTCTAACCTCTTCACTGTCAGCTTATCTTCAAAAGCACTTTCGCTCCGCTCGGTCCATACAGATTCCTAGAGAACTTCTCCCTTTTTTTCCTTTACGATTCTTATAAAAAATATTTTAGGGAATATTTCAAAGAATTTATTTATTTATTACTTAATTTGGCTCTTTTAATATACAAATACAAATTTTATTTATAATTATAATAAGCATATTAACTTAAAAAAATTTACAATATACAGTAGAAAGCCTCGATATATCAAAGATGAAGGGGATTAGAAAATATTCGTTATTATAAGTAATTTGTTATATAGAGGTTAGGTTGGTCCGAGGTGTGAACCGCCATTGGAATTAGTTGTACACCTTCTTTGGAATTATTTGGAATTACTTTGGAATTCATTAGATAATCTATTGTCATCTATTGTCTTCTACTTGGAAATGAAAGTGGAAGTGGAAGTAGGGGTACATAATTTTAGGTCGCGGTTGGTCTAAGATTCGTTTTATCAAGGTAGGATACGTTATATAAAGGTTATAGGTTGACAAAAATCGTTATAGAGAGGTAAATGATACTTTTTATTTATGTTCTGCAATGATTGAAAATTCGTTATAAAGAGGTTTTTAACAAAAAGTATTCCTAATATAAACATACATTTTGCATTAACTCTTACAGTCAGTTTTAGGGGATTTCAATAATTTGTTAATTCAAGGAAATCGTTATATTGAGATTCGCTAAATTAAGGTTTCACTCTATTTACAAAAAATTATATAATATTTAATAATGTATCAAGATGGAACTATGCCCATAGAGCGTAGACCATGGGGACCATGTTTTTCCAAACCATTCTTTTTCTGCTCCAGTCTGTTCCAGCCACCCTCGATAAATCGTCCGCCCATCTTATTTCCTCTTCTTATCGATATGTTGCCATTCCGTTATTAATTTTGTCCACCTTTCATCTTTCAATTGTGCTCTGTATCCAGCCCATTTCCATTTGATTCTTCTAACATTTATAATAAATAGAGTATTTTAGTGTTTAGGAGTGAGAAATTAATATAAATTATCTTTTTTATGTTTAGCTCCTTCGTATTAATAATAGAAAATTTTGAAATGGATAAATGAAATTTAATAAATGTTCATGTTGAATTATTTATTATTGTTACTAGTTTCGCCATTGTTTGGATCATCAGACCTATTTACATTTTTTTTTTGTTTATAAAATTTTTTTTGATTGAACAACACATTTCACTAGGAATTCACAGATAACATATCACAGTTCCAGAAAGACGAGTGGTACATCGTCCCTTGGGGATGTGATTTGACATGGAGATACTATTTTTAAATATTTAACCACTTTTTAACTCTTGGACTGTCTCTCGTCGAATGTATTCTTTCTGGAACTGTGACATGTTATCTGTGATTTCCCAGTGAAATGTGTTGTTCAATCAAAAAAAATGTAAATAGGTCTGATGAGCCAAACAATGGCGAAACTAGTAACAATAATAAATAATTCAACATGAACATTTATTGAATTTCATTTATCCATTTCAAAATTTTCTATGGGGGGGTCGGGTAGGCTCGGCGGTAGCATGTCAGCCAGCTAACCAAGAGGACCCGAGTTCGAATCCGACTCAAGGCATCCGGCTAAAATCTGACCCCCGAGGTAGAGACAAATTTAAAAATAAAAATAAATAGTATCGTAAATGGCTTATGGCTACCATGGCCGAAAAGCCAAAAAAAAAAAAAAAAAAAAATTCTATTATTAAGAGCTAAACATAAAAAAGATAATTTATATTTATAATAATGTTTTCCATTTTTTGTTTTTTTATAGATATCTATAATTTTATTTATTTTTTTATCTCTAAGATACTTCTATTCAATGATCTTTGTGTTATTTCCAGTCTTTTAATTGTTTTTTTCAGTAAAAGACCAGGTTTGTTCACCGTATGTTAGGATTAGAATTATACATTTTTTAAAAACTTGGATCTTCGAGTTTAAATGTGTTTCTTTATTTTTTAAAATAAAGTACCTGGAAGACCGAGCGATGTTCTGTAATGCATGTGTTTGTTTTTGATTTAATCAATCATTTGTTTTATTTTGATTCAACCACCTGTTAATAATTAGTTTCATAATTAGTTTCATTAAAAAACTTATCAAAATTTTTTTTCCTAAAAGTAAGACCTGGTGTTAAATCGATTCTTCTATGTCTTCAACAATTATTGTTACCTATTAAAAAGTTTTAACTTTCGCGTTCATCTAATGTTAATATATATATATACAAGAATTGCTCGTTTAATATAATAAGAAAGATTTAAGAGACCAGAATTTTTTCCCATGATAGACTAATCCTTCTGGTGACTTCTTGATTGTCTTGCAACTTATAAACTGGCCTAGATATATTGTCTCTGGTTTACATGGAATCAAATGTTCATTTACGTTATATCATAATTCTCCTTGTTAACCATTAGTAATTATTAGAGATTTTGTATTATTATCCGCAATCCGATGTTTTTACCTTCTTGATATAAATCATGAAGCATTTTTGATAATTGGTTTTTTGATAGTGCTATTAAATCCACATCGTCTGCAAATCTTAAATTGATTATATATGATCCATTTATTTCTATACCTTCATGTTCCTAGTTTCTAGTTTTTAACCGACTTCAAAAAAGGAGGAGGTTTTTTTTTTGTGCCTATGTTACCTCATATCTCCGCCAATTGTCAACCGATTTTGAAATTTTTTTTGCATTGGGTCCAGTCTAGCTTCCGATTGGTCCCATTTTTTTTCGATTTTTTTTCATAGGCATTAGACCTTTTTTATTAGGTTTGTTTAGACCTAACCTCTTTGTTTATGAGCCGATTTCGATGGTTCTTTTTTTATCCGAAAGGGGGTGTCTTAGGGATGGTGTCATATTAATTTGGTCAAGTTCTGATGATATAATCACTATTAATAACATCACTAAAAAGAGAAAAATAAAAATCTTTAAGAAAAAATAAAAACCGACTTCAAAAAATTAAGTGCAACAAATAAGTAAAAATACACTAAAAGGTATAAAATAATTATTATCTTATTTAGTTACAACTAAACGACGAAATATTAACACGAAATCACTTTTTGAAGTTGGTGCCAAACATATACCTTTTATGAATCGCACTCGACGGATCTTACTTAGTACGTTTGGCGGGTACGCTCGCTTATAGGTATAGTTTGTTTGGCACCGACTTTAAAAAGTAATTTCGTGTTAATATTTCGTCGTTTAGTTGTAACTAAATAAGATAATAATTATTTTATACCTTTTAGTGTATTTTTATATTTGTTGCACTTAATTTTTTGAAGTCGGTTTTTATTTTTTTCTTAAAAATTTTTATTTAAATATCTCTTAAAGTACACAATTGAAAATAATTGGTGAAAGTGATTCTCCTTGTTTTACAACTCTATTTGAAAGAATACAGAATAATCAGAAGAAAAATAATTTTTGCCCAGATCAAAATAATTGTTCAAATAAAAGATGGAAAATTAAAAGTTGAACATTTCTAGAGAAATTAGATAAATATGAAAAATCACGAGAGCAGCCGATTAAATGACATTGAATGTCAAGGTTGAGTCACGTGACAAATATGGTTAACTTTGGCTTAAAAGTGAAATCTTGAAATAGATTCGATTTCTTTTTGAAATTTCCCTTGATAAGAAACAACATTTATTAGAATCAATTAATTCAATGATTTTACCAAGAATGATCTTCATTTAATGGATTTCACCATCAATTAATCACTAATTGAGTCAGATATGGATTGATCACATATTTTGCAAAGTCCTTTGATCTTTTACATTAAAAAAAAAAACTACTAGGCTAGAAATAGCATAAAATATTATTGTAATCAAATTAAAATGAAGAAATCCTTTCTCCTTTATTCAAATAATGTCAATAATCTAAAGATTGTCTAAAGGTATTAATGAATTTTCCTGGTTGATTTATAACAAAGTATAAATCACTATTTCAATAGATATATTTCTTCTAAACTATTTTTATGGCTTGAAGATTGTTATTCGTAATCTCTCTCTGGATTCTTTTCCAATAGTGAAACCACATTTTGACCACAGTGTTCATTACGTCTGAATGGTCAAGTAGGTATATTAGGATTTTTCTATTTCAAAAGATACAAAGAAAGTTCTTAAGGTCTCTAAAGAAATAGATATAAAATCTAGCGAAATTTGTGGCTTTGTCAAGAGACAAAGAAAATAAAAAATACAGTAATTTATCAAAAAACTCTCAACTCCAGTGCATCTCTCGCTTTTTTTAATTCCAGTGGCGGATTAGGCATTTCAGGGATCCCTTTCAAAAATGACACTATTTGAAAAATACGACCGAACAATAATTATTTATTATTTTAATTGTTGAAGATATAGTATAATTAAACAAGCGTTAAACATTGAAGATGACCTTATATAAGATTACTTGCAAGCTTGGAAATAAACAATTAAGTTGTTATTTTTTGACTGGAAAGGCAGGCATATTCTCAATAATTAAATTTTACTTTTGAAATTTCATATGCCAAAATTATATTCTCATAGTTTGATTGTCACCATTTTTTTAGCAGCTATGTTACCTGCTCGTTATTTCGAAGCCCGTAAGCATTTTTTTTTTTTTAGTTTTTTTTGTGTTTTTAAAAGGATGATTTATTAAGCCAAAAGGAAAAAATATGTACAAGAATTTTTACAGGATTACATTCTAACAATCCAAAAGAAGTTTAGAAATTTAAATTATTTACAAATGAAAAAAGAAAAGGGCCATCAAATGGATCCCAGTAGATTTTTTTCGCATAATATAGTTTTTCCTTAATTTTGATTTTATCATAAGTTTTTTTTTTTGTTAGTTTTATTTAGAAATCATGATTAAATTTGAGTTGGGGACCTGAGCTGTAAGAACACCTCCCGTCCAATAATCTGCTGTTCTCTATGTCCAAAATTCTTTCTTTTCTTTTGGCTTTTCGGCCCTTCTAGCTATGAGCCAATTTACGATACCAATTATTTTTTAAATTTGTCTCTACTCCCGGGATCAGGTTTAGCCGGATGTTTCGAGTCGGATTCGAACCCGGGTCCACTTGGTTAGCAGACTGACATTAATTTAATTTAATTTAAAAGCTGTATTTATAAATTTAATATTTACAGATAGAACATTGTAACTCAGTACATTACAAGTACAACAGATATACATGATTATATGAAATTTACAAATGTTTTTGATTGTTCCTTATAAATAGTTTCCTGCCCTATGAGCTTACACTACTAATATATTTTAATTTTGTTCTTAATAATTAATAATATTTACAAATAGCAGGCTGCCATGCTAATCCCTAGCCTACCCGACCCCCTCCAAAATTCTTATTGATGGTTCTTAGCAATCTAGAGTTTAGATCGTGGATATTCTCATTTAAGTTTAAATGAAATTCTTCACCCTCATATATTGTTTCAATTTTATATTTTTACTTTACCATACAGGGTATGGTCAATTATTGTAATCGTGCATGAAAAAAGTGTTTTTTTCGAAATATCTCAAAAACTGCTGAAACTAGAGGATGGAATTTACTATAAAAAATATCTATAGTAAACAAGGGTCTTTTTTAGGGGCCGAATTGGGGGGGGGGAGTGAATAATAAATTAATAAAATATCAAAATAAAAATCGAAGAAAACTGATATTTACATTAGTAGATTCTCATTATTTTATAGGTTGATATCATAAATTGCTAATTAGTCCAAAATTCAAAATTCTTTCGTAAATGATTACAAATTATTTTATTAAATATAAGAGAGGGGGCAGGTGAATGGTAATGTCATGTAGATGGTCACATCAGTTTTTTTCTCAAAGTTATGTATTCAAGTTAAACTACTAATATAGATAAGCAGATCTATAATGGGCTTGTTTCTTGATGAGGCTCGGTCAGCATTCCTTGATTTTCCGTTGGGGGCGGAGACCACACTGTTTTCCGTAATTAGCGAGTGATTACTCGGCACCCCGATCAACTTGGTATGAATAATGACCCTCAAAGGAGGTTTACCACTGTGCTATATTATTTTCTTTGAAGACTAATTGCCAGGGTCTCTAGAAAACATCAACCCGAACTTAATTTCTTCACCACTATCCATTAATTTCCACTCACATTTGAAAAATTATGTCCTGCAATCAAGAAGTTTTCCCTCTAGAATACTTTTTTTTTACAATTTTAATTATCTTAATTCATTCAACCTTAAATATAGACTAGTTTAAGATTCTTTGTCAGGTTTGTATAGTGTAATTTTTTAGAATTTTTTGTTTACTTTATTTAATTAACAGGCATTGGGTTTATAGAACCTAAACCAGGGTGGGGGATAACAAGTTAACATTTATGGGATATATCTAAATTCAAGGTAAAGAAAACACAGGTTAACGGGGTGATTACATACAAATCGAAAAGACGTTTTCACCAACTCTTTTATCCTGATAAATTTTTTGGACTGGACCAACCAATTTAATTAGTAAACGATGCTTTTAGGCAGATGCCACAACAAGTAATTCAACACTAAACAATATAAGTACAGACAGAACAATATAATATAACATAAGTACTAGGGATTGTAAATTTACCGACTTTTTCATCTACCAGTAATTCGGTAAATGAAAATTAAAATACCAGTTTATTTATTTTAATAATTTAAATTTCCTAATTTTAATAAATTTTTGCCCTCGCTTCGGCATTGATCGATTATGACGATGTTGGAGTGGAAGGCCGGGGTTCGATCCTGGCTGGCGAATAAAAATTTCTGCCAGCTAAAAACCCGGCTCCATCACTTATCCTACTAACACTCTACTTATGTGCTGTCTAAATGGGCTTTGTTCCCGGTGACATTAAATTAAAAAAAAAAATTATCTGTCATGAAATATTAGTGGGTTTTAAAAAAATTATTTCCCCTTTATTGTAACAAAAAAAAACCCAGATACGTCGCTAAAGAAGTTTCCCTTCAAAAATCAAAACTTCGATCTCAAATTCATTTAATTTTTGCTTCTTGTTTCTCCAAATCAAGGAAATAATAAATACAAGTTCATTTCTCCTCACGACCTGGTTGCTCAATCATCTCCTCATACTTCATGTTTCCCTAACGGCTAGTTGAGATCATTTTTCTCAATCAAGATATATATTTATTGAAAAATGCATATTAATAAACTATTTTAGTTATTAGAATGCCAGTTATCGCTTTCAACCTGTTTTCAGATGAAAAATGTTCTAAAGACCACGACCTATTTAGCCTTGTGACAGACAGAGGATGTTTTGCAAGATTATTACAACATTTTCAAATTTTATCTCCTCTCTTTTTTTTTATTTCTTCATAACTGGGTATCGTTAATCTCTAAAGAAAAATTCACTTTTGATTTTATTGAATGTTTCATAGTTAGACATAAACTAATGTGGCCATCCACATGACTTTACTTACCATACACCTGCCGCCTCTCTTATATATTATATTTAATTATTTAAAGTGTTTATATATGCGAATTTTGAGTTTGAAAATTTCAATCTTGTTTTTGAAACTGTACTTTATGTATTCTTCATTTTTTTTTATTTTAAACTTCGATTCATTCTACAAATTTAATATCGGGTTGATAGTGGTCCTATGATAATTACCTACTATTTTTTTTTCAATTTTGGATTTTTGATTTTCTTTCAACAAACTAAAATACTAATTATTTATTTTAAACACCTGTTTTCAAAATAACTAAAAAAATAGAACCCAATACCAAAAAGTAGTTTTAATAATGGTTAATATCGATTAAAATTTTCTCAAAATTTTCAAAAAGCGAAAAAAAATAGTAATTATCATAGGACTACTATCAACGCGGTCTTAAAATTTGTAGAATGAATAGAAGCTTAAAAATAAAAAATTATCAAAAAAAAAAATCGAAGATTACATTCAGTTTCAAAAACAAAATTAAAATTTTTCAAAAATCGCATATAAAAACACTTTAAATATTTTTTTTTGTATTTTTTTTCTAAAAAGTATGTAAAAAACAAAAATTTAAAAAAAATGTTGAATTTGGACTATTTTTGAAGAAGTTATGAGCTAAAAACCGAAATTTTATCTTTTAAACCCGTAATCAAAAAAATTTCAAAATTTACCAGGAAGAGTTTTTTGATGTGTACTAAACAATAGTTTTTAAAGAATTTGGTGTTGGTACTTGGTGAAACATTTTTTAAAATTATTGGATAAAAATTACTTGGTAGGTTTCACATTAAGATGCTCTCTTGAGGCAATTTCCGTGTCGATGGCTAATGATTGGAGTAATTTAGGAGTCAAGTAGTTATCAGGGGCATATTCCAGTCCTTTATTCAATATTTCTATTTCTTTATTATCGAACTTTGTGTCGGTTAAATTAACTACTCGACTATAAAAAAACAAGGTTTAGGTTTAATCATGATGTGTTCACTATTACCTTTATTCGAAAAATTTTTGTTCTTAATGTGAAACCTACCAAGTATTTTCTATCCAATAATGGTACTAAACAATGTCAAAAAATGAATTTTTTTCAAACCGTCCGATTTGGCGTAGAATGTGCCCCATATACAGGGTGTCCCAAAAGTCAAGGATCAAACGTGAACACGAGATAGGTGAGTTCAGGATTGTCCAAAATAAAAAATAAATTTTTAATAAAACTCTCTTAGTTTTCGAGTTATGGGCTTTTTTTTGAAAACCGTGAAAATCGCTACCCTGCTCTAAATATTTGAATGCTGTGGCTACGAATTTTAATATTTTATAATTCTAATTTTTATTACTAATAATACTGCTATCGATCACAAAACAGAAATTAACTGAGAGTTTTATACTTTTTGAGAAAAAAATATTTTTGTCAGATTCATGTGTCAAAAAATTTTAATCAGCTAATTTTGACTCTTGATATCTTAAAAAAAACTGTGTCAAACAATAATGGCAAATTATCTAAAAAATTGACGCATTTAATCAAAATTTCAAAATGGTATAAAACATTCCACTTTTTTAAAAAACAAAAAATAATATTTGCATTTTTATGCAAAAGAAACTAATTTCAAAACACAATTCGTAATTGGCTAAAGGGTAGAATTTAACATAAAAACTAATTTAATTGATTAAAATATTTTTATTCAATTCAAAGAGTCAAAGTTAGCTGATTTAAAATTTTTGACACATGAATTTGACAAAATTATTTTTTGTCTCAAAAAGTATAATACTCTTAGTTATTTTCTGTTTTGTGATCGATAGCAGTATTATTCAGGATTCCGTAACAAAAATTAGAATTATCAAATATGAAAATTCGTAGCCACAGCATTCAAATATTTAGAGCATGGTAGCGATTTTCACGGTTTTCAAAAAATGCCCATAACTCGAAAACTAAGAGAGTTTTATTTAAATTTTTATTTTTATTTTGGACAATCCTGAACTCACCTATCTCGAGTTCACGTATGATCCTTGACTTTTGGGACACCCTGTATATACTCAATTTTTTGAATTCAAATGGCAAATAATCATCTCTTGGTATTTATTTCTTAAAAATATTTCTTAATGATAAAATAAATATGTAACAATGGTTTGGTATCTTCTTTTTAGCTCTCTCTTGGATATATTTTCCCTTTCAAAATGCAATGCTTTCAAAAACATTCGTAAAGAATTTTATTCATTTGAAAACCTTTTGAACAGAACATATAATACAACAACTTAGAAGAAAGCGAAAGAGAATTCTGAAAAAATTGTCTTTATAACATTTTTTACATTCTTCGTTTTTACAAGTCAAGTAATTATTATATTTCCAATATTTATTTTTATAAACTTTCATCGATTAATGTATTTAAAGAGGGCAGAGTGGCATTTTTTCTATTCACCTGATTGATTGCTAATAAATTCATGTCTCATAGTGATCAACGAATGCCATATGCAGCCAATAGAGTTGAACTCTCTCTCTCTCGAGCACGAATTGTTTCAATTAAAACGAAAATCTTGGAATGTTGAGCTGAGCTCAGGTCAGCCTGGCTTGCTTATTCGCTTTCATTGCAGTTGAATGTCTGGTCACATACATATGTTATATCCATTTCTCTTCATTCTTACTTTTGCATTTTTTTTCACTGGGGACGGTTCCAAGATTAATTTAGCGAAAGTGATATCGTTCTATTTACAAACTAAACTTTATAATTTATAGAATATCCGCTTTTTTTTTTAATAATTTTTTTAGCGAATTAGAAAGCAATATTTGGATTTCTGGTCATTGACTTGTTAACTAAAGAACAGCTTTACGCTTTTCCTACCTAATGCCCTAGGCTTAACCCCTCTGGCATCAACTAACTTAACACCAACTCTTTGATACCCTGTTAAAAAAAATTGTAAATTTACTATATCTATCTACTCTTATTAAACGAGCAAAAATTGTATATTTATTTATTTGTATATATATTTGTTTGTTTATATATTTGTATCTTGGTTATATTTTGAAAACGACTCTACCGATTTTGATGAAATTCACGGGTTAGGGGTTTTTGGGGGTGACAATTCGATCTGTCACGGTCTCATCTTAGACAAAATTGTTTTTGATGGGTTTTTTCGTAATCAAATTAATTATTCTCAGGTAGACAAATCCCATTCTTAGGGTTTTAAAAAAGGTTTCCCTTTTCCTTTATACCCAGGCAGACAATGGGTTGTTTGTTTCATTGTTCTAAAAGGCCTTAAAGAAGTATTGTGATTGTGGATTTTAACATATTTTGTTCTCCCTAAACGTTAGAAATATTAATAAACGTTTTATAATTCTTTTTATAAAGAACTTTATTTATTTAATAGAATAAAAAATAATCAAGAATTTATTTTATTTATTTATTTCGCATAAGCAGGTCTCAATTTTCTGAAAAAACAACACATTTTGATAGGTTTTATTTATTAATTGGATGAATAAAAATGAATCATATGGTTGAATCAAAACAGGTGCAGAAGATGGGGCGCAGTGGTGGGGAATCCGGGGGTAGGGAGATGTTTCGGGGATGGGCTCGAGCGGGGTGGAGGTCGGGGGGGGGGGGGCTACATTGGGCGACTATTATATATTTTTATATATTTTTAATTTGAAAACGGCTCTCAAATAAAAATCGACCTTTTTATCAGAATTTTAAATTAAAAATAATATTAAAATAAAGCTTTTAACTGAAGGAAGAAGTTACCGAGCATCGCTCAATGCCTCCAGGTACTGTATGTTTACAATACAAATAGATAGGAAATTTACAAGATTACTCATAGTAAAAAAAAAAAATCATATTATTAAATGATCAATTCCAGTGTAAATATAGAGAATCGGTTTCCAACGATTTGGATGAAATTCACGGGTTAGGAGGTTTTCGGGTTGACAATTTGATCTTTCGCGATCTCATCTTGGGCTAAGTTGTTTTTGATGGGTTTTTTGTTAATTGAAATAATTATTCACAGGTGGTTGTTTGAATAAAAAATTTTAATTACATTTGTTTCAATTTTCTTTTAATAAAATTACTTAATTGGTTTTATTATTTTAAATTCCACAAATAGATCATTACAAATATTATTATATATTAGAATTTGCCAATTTAATTAATTAAAGGTATTTTTATAATTTATTAGAATTTCAATTTAAAAAATTCGACAATTCGAAGGTTCATGCCTCCTTCTTCAGGATTTAAAAAGGTCAACGAAAGAACTTCCGGTGTTATATTAATATTATTTTAATTCCAATTACATTAAAAACTTTGTGGCCAGTGATACGCCATGATGGTGGCCATAGCGGGTCAAAACGTTTGTAAAACTATAAATTAAGTTTTATTTCAATTTTATTTTATTTTGGCTCATTATAAATGATAATAAACATAGATAAAAACATAAGGTCTTAGTTTTATAGTTATAACTCGCGTTCTAATTGAGCTAAAAACAAGTGGCGATTTGAAAATCAAAGAGGAAACTGTTTTCTATTACGTCAACAAAATATTTTGATTTCAAATATATTTGTTTCTGCTATTTAATGGGACTCGAAAATAGGTCAAAATGGCCTTTTTCTTCATTTAGACCGATAATATCTCAAAACTCTGACGTGTTGTAAAAAATCGGGAAATTACATGATAATCAGCGTATAAAACTACTGGAATTCATTGTTAGGTTTACGGGGAGAAATTTTTTTATTTAATAGTGTTATTGAAGTGGATTTTGATGAGTACTATAGTCTCGTAATAAATAAATTAAAAATTTATTTTTCCAGCAGAAGTTACACTCTTTTATTGTCTCCTTCAATTTATAAAAATTCTGCTAATCTCGGAAAAAAAACTTTCAATTTAAAGTAACAATATTATACAGTATTTCATTCTCAGTAGAATTATCACTATACTGACCTTTCAAAAGCCTGAAGAAGGAGGGAATAAACCTCCCAAACGTCGATTTTGAATAAAAAAGATAGTTAGATCTGTCTTTTTTGAATTTTTGACTGCCTCCATACGAATCATACAATGTACATATTAAGTTAAAACGAACCGTGTTTATTTTCTTTCTATAAATAATAAATACATTGTTGTTGCTATGGCAACTTAATTTGTATCAATTAATTAGTATATTATGTATCAATATATCATTAAAATATCCTAAATTGATCTAATTTATTGTGTTTTGTGTTTTAGGTAAATTCTACAATTTCTCCCATACTTCATTCACTTATTTCTGTAAGTAATTACTACTATATTTATTTGTTATTATATTGATAAAGTTAATTAAATTGTTGAAGCTGTAGCAAGTTAATCCTTGGAATATACCCCTTACCCCTCAGTCCGTCTCCAAAAACTACTTCAATTTTATTAAAGATTATTTTTCCCTAAACTTTTTAATTTGCAACGAAATTTTCTCTGGAGAGAGACGGACTTGTAGAATTTTTAATTGAATGTAATGGAAGGCAGCCCAGGGGTAGTGAGGAAAGAAACATGTAACACATATCAAATAAGGAGTAATTTATTGGAATCCTTCCTCCATTCCTTTCAAACTGACGTTTCGGAGGATTCTTCCCTCCTTCTTAAGGGTTTCAAGAGGCCAAGGGGTGTTTCCTTCCTTATTTGATATGTGTTACATTCTTTCCTCACTACCCCTGGTCTGCCTTCTATTACTTTCAATTTTTAGTTAAATATTGTATTAAAAAAAAGAGTTAATATTATCTGACATTTTGTTAATTTAATTTTTGTTGTTTAAAATTTCGATGATTTCTAAAATTAATATTTTTTCTAAATTCAGCTCTTATGGGATTTAGCCATTTAGAACAGATGATTATAATATAATTGTATTTAGTCCCTGTTGTTACATATATTAGATAATCTTTTTTTAAATCTCAAGCAACGATATTTTGCTTGACAATGGTGACATTTTTTTTTTATAAAAACTACTCTTTGGTGTTTAAATGGTTGTATAAGAATGTTAATAACAATAACTATACAACTATAATTAGAAAGTTGCTAAACAGTGAAAAAAATGAGACATAACTACCGTTTTGCAATCGTTATCCGACCATTTTTAACCGACTTCAAAAAAGGAGGAGGTTCTCTATTCGATTGAATTTTTTTTTTTTTTTTTTTTTTTTTGTGCCTATGTTACCATAATAATAATAATTAATGCGTAAAAGCCAAGTTTTAGAAAAATAATTTCAAATAAAAATGTGAAATCAATAAAAAATATAGAGGGACATGTGAAATGAAAAACATGCGTTTTAATTGAAGTTACTAATATATTCTCGACTCATTTAATAAATTGATGATGTTGAACTTGGCAGCACATTAGATCTCACTACTTTTTTTGGCAAACGGATTTTATTAATCGAACTTGGCCTTTTTTTACACAAGTGTTTTTGTTGAGATTTCACTTCTTTTTTTAACCGACTTCAAAAAAGGAGGAGGTTCTCTATTCGATTGAATTTTTTTTTTTTTTTTTTTTTTTTGTGCCTATGTTACCTCATATCTCCGCCAATTGTCAACCGATTTTGAAAATTTTTTTTGCATTGGGTCCAGTCTAGCTTCCGATTGGTCCCATTTTTTTTCGATTTTTTTTCATAGGTATTAGACCTTTTTTATTAGGTTTGTTTAGGTTTGTTTAGACCTAACCTCTTTGTTTATGAACCGATTTCGATGGTTCTTTTTTTATCCGAAAGAGGGTGTCTTAGGGATGGTGTCATATTAATTTGGTCAAGTTCTGATGATATAATCACTATTAATAACATCACTAAAAAGAGAAAAATAAAAATTTTTAAGAAAAAAATAAAAACCGACTTCAAAAAGTTGAGTGCAACAAATATAAAAAATACACTAAAAGGTATAAAATAATTATTATCTTATTTAGTTACAACTAAACGACGAAATATTAACACGAAATTGCTTTTTGAAGTTGGTGCCAAACATATACCTTTTATGAATCGCACTCGACGGATCTTACTTAGTACGTTTGGCGTGGTACGCTCGCTTATAGGTATAGTTTGTTTGGCACCGACTTTAAAAAGTAATTTCGTGTTAATATTTCGTCGTTTAGTTGTAACTAAATAAGATAATAATTATTTTATACCTTTTAGTGTATTTTTATATTTGTTGCACTTAATTTTTTGAAGTCGGTTTTTATTTTTTTCTTAAAATTTTTTATTAAAGTATCAAATTGCTATAATAACTTATATGAAACTGGCAATTTGGTTTTATTTTGGTCATGGTGCAGTACGGGTTGCCTAACGAAAAGCTTTGTCAGATATACACTTGCGGCCGAAAAAAACTAATGAAATGTATCTTTAATGCAATGAAATTGAATAAACTTTGAATATGATATAGTTTAAACCTTTCTTAATTATTGTTTAACACTTGTTGCTGTCGTACCAAGAACATTAGCTAGGTATCTGTAGCTGCGCCTATCCTCGATTAACTCAACGGCTTTCGCAGAATCTGTAATGCTAAGCGGCATAATTTTGATGTACTTGGTCAAAAAGACACTCAAATAATGGATTTCAAGCATATTATCAAAAGAAAAACAGGAATTGAATGATTATAATAAGGATTAGAGCAATTTTGTAGTCTGGTGAGTAAACAAAAATCTGTCTTACGAATGTGAAGCTTTTTGGTAGGTTTTTATTAGTTCTTTTTTGTCTCTTTTGGGGAGGGGGGTTTGTTAACTCTTCTTTCCATTTAGACATAGGAAAAGCAAGGGTTGGTTTTGAAATTAGTCTGGAATAAGGATATCTCTGCGTTGCTAAGGTAAATATTTAAAAAAGGAGGAGGTTCTCTATTCGATTGAATTTTTTTTTTTTTTTTTTTTTTTTTTTTTTGTGCCTATGTTACCTCATATCTCCGCCAATTGTCAACCGATTTTGAAAATTTTTTTGCATTGGGTCCAGTCTAGCTTCCGATTGGTCCCATTTTTTTTCGTTTTTTTTTCATAGGTATTAGACCTTTTTTATTAGGTTTGTTTAGACCTAACCTCTTTGTTTATGAAACGATTTCGATGGTTCTTTTTTTATCCGATAGGGGGTGTCTTGGGGATGGTGCCATATTAATTTGATCAAGTTCTGATGATATGATTACTATTAATAACATCACTAAAAAGAGAAAAATAAAATAATTTTTAAGAAAAAAATAAAAACCGACTTCAAAAAATTAAATGCAACAAATAAAATACACTAAAAGGTATAAAATAATTATTATCTTATTTAGTTACAACTAAACGACGAAATATTAACATGAAATTACTTTTTGAAGTTGGTGCCAAACATATACCTTTTATGAATCGCACTCGACGGATCTTACTTAGTACGTTTGGAGGGTATGCTCGCTTATAGGTATAGTTTGTTTGGCACCGACTTCAAAAGTAATTTCATGTTAATATTTCGTCGTTTAGTTGTAACTAAATAAGATAATAATTATTTTATACCTTTTAGTGTATTTTATTTGTTGCATTTAATTTTTTGAAGTCGGTTTTTATTTTTTTCTTAAAAATTATTTTTTGTTTATTTTTAAAATAATTTTTTTTTGTTTTTTTATATAGATAATATGGTTGAAAGGGGTAGTCAATCTAGGGTTGGTATTAGAAGCATAGATGTTGAAACCAGTGGTGGTTTTTGTTATGAGGATGATTCAGATTATAAGAATTTAGGGAAGAATGGTATTCATTTAATAAGGTCTGGTTCCTACAAGTTAGTTAATTCAGATATTAATATGTAGGTTTGTATTCATTTGTAGGATCTGGCATTGATTTGTAGAATAGTCTATTTATTACTACTTGGGATTATAGTCCTCTGTCTCCTATGATTAAATCAATTATGATGTTTGTCAAGTCCTAGAGTTGTACAAAATTTTATTTAGTTCTCACAAGAAGAGATTAGCTGAGGTAGAGAGAGGTCATACCATCCTTGTTAAGGTTTTGACCAGGTTTCCTTAACAACTTATGACAAATGCCGGGATGGCTAATGCGTCGCTTGCTCCTGATATCGGGTTTTTGCGCGGATTTTTAAAGTACTTTTTTCTTTTGATGGAAATCTATGGTCATGTTATTTGTTAATGAGCATACATTTCTATTATTTTTTTTTTTGGCTTTTTCGGCCCTTCTAACCATAAGCCAATTTACGATACTATATATTTTTTAAATTTTGTCTCTACCCCGGGGGTCAGATTTTAGCCTAATGCCTCGAGTCGGATTCGAACCCGGGTCCACTTGGTTAGCAGGATGAATTGTTGTAGTTAATTTGTATTGATGTTTGTTAATGTATTGTAGCTAGATTGTATTGATGTTTGGAGGATCTAGCCACCGAGGACTTGTGCCTCTAAGCAGGTCGAGGAATAAATATTTATTTATTTATATTAGATTTCATCAAAAATCGATAAATATCAAATTATCCGATTTTATTCCATTTAAATTGTAATTTTTAAATAAAATGTTTTAAATTTATGTTACACTTATTAAGACAGGTTACAAATATATCATATTAAAAGTTTATTCAATTTCATTGCATTAAAAATACATTTTATTAGTTATTAAAAAAAATCTAAGTGTTACGTTTTTTTTTGGCCGGTAGTTACCATACAGGGAATCAAAAAATAAACTGCAACGGATCGTTGCTAAACGCTATCCAAAGTCATTTGAAATATTAATATGTTTATTCCTTTATTATTAATCAGATATCACTTGCAATTTGCAGTTCATGTTGACTTAAATTCAAAAATAGTGATTGATTCTCATTTAATAGTCGACCATTCTAAATTGGATTTTTGACGTTTCTGTTATTATTGGTAACCATTGCTGAAGACATGGACGAATCTACATAAAATCAAAAAAATTTAAGGAAGCGGTGTTGGTTTATAGTGAAACATATTAAACACAGGAGTTTTTTAAAAAAAAAAGGTTATAGTGGTGTTTCACAACTAAAAATAAAAATTAAAAAAAATTCTTTTAATTATATTTTTTGGAGTTTTTTTTTACTCTAAACATATTTCAGGTTTTTACCCCATCATCAGGAGTTTTACAGAAGTCTCATACCACTATAACCTTTTTTTTTTTCAAAAACTCCTGTGTAAAATCAAAAAGACTAAATTCTTTTATTGTAAACAACTCAAACTTTTATTTAATTTAGTCTTCATGATTTTAACTAGATTCCTCCATGTCTTCAGCATTGGTTACCAATAATAACTGAAACGTCAAAAATCCAATTTAGAATTGTTATTCCTCAAGGATTAGATGAGAATCAATCGCTATTTTTTATTTTAACTCGATTCCTCCATGTCTTCAGCAATGGTTACCAATAATAACCGAAACGTCAAAAATAATAAAAAAATAAAAGCATCGGTATATCACAGGGAATCGACATGAGTACCAGCTGCTGGAAATAATAATTAAATGGCCAATTCGTGTGGATTCATTTTTTTCCTTCTCCCAACTGGGTGGGTGATTGGATAACGAAAGTTCGGACGGTAAATAGATTGTCATCGCGATTACTTGGCATTGCTGCTGCGAGATCATCTGCGATCTTTCCCGAGATCACGATCAGCTGGTTGGGAGGAGGATCGTTTCACTGTCAAGTTCATATCTTATGATTTTTCAAACTGTTCCGCAATCTGACACTCTCTTTTATTTTATTTTTTTCATTTATACTGTCTCTAATAATAATAATAATAATTATTATATTTGAGATATTTTCTCTTGATAATCTCCACAATACCGTAGAAAAAATTAATTGAGAAATTCTTTTCTAGACTAAATAAGATAGATATGAAATTCAATAATTGTAAATATATAGTTTTTTACACATTATAATATACGTATAATCAAGGAAATATCAAATCATTTCTGTCTAGTACTAAAATTTCATAATAATAATCTACTTTATCTTAAATAGGGCTAGGAATATTAAAAAAAAAAAAAAAACCGTAGTACTTAACGGCATTTCAAATATAAATTCTGGCTTCGACTTCTACACATCGATCGACTAGTCACGCTTATACTTACATTCAGCTAATGTTTGCATGTTCTCCTCCATTTGGTTATCTATTTTTGATTGGGTTCACGTGCGAAACCTCTTTTTAATATCTACTCTTAGATTTATAGAAAAAAAAAATCAAAGGAGAATAATATTCATATAGGAAATCCATAAAAAGTGATCAGGTGCTGCGTTCAGGGAGCAGTCTTAACTGTTTCAAACGCGCATGTTCGAATTATTAAACTTATATTTAAGTCAATTAAAAAATTAGTGCTCTCTAGTTTATTTCCTGATCCTCCTTGAAGAAACATTCTGATGGTGAAGACTCAAGCTTTCCTAGTTAGATGTTTTTAACACGCTTTTATTAACTTGACCTGTAAGTATGTATGTATCAAAGTGACGGAATATTTCAATGTAATTTTCACCACCTTTAAGGCGTCTGCTTAAATTGAATATTTGCATACGTATTAAGAACCGATGACAATACAATAATTTTAAACAATCGAGCTGAAAAAATTAACAGTAGTCCAGTCAAATTTTGCCCCTATGGGGGAAAGTTTTGAGGTAGTTCTGATTTTTTGCATATATGTGTTTTTTGGGGCGCTGAATCCAAATCAGAGGTCTCCCACCAAAATTTCGTGACGCAGCATTGTAGAAAATACAAAAAAAATGTGAAAATTTCCATTTTTTGGCGGTTTTTCGCTTATAACTATCAGCTTTTCCTAAATACTTTGGTTTAATTGTAGCAAATTTAATCAAGTTTAAAAATGTATAGAGTGGTCTTTGCTGAAAACATGCTCCTTCATAGTCAAAATGGGAAAATATCAAAAAAAGTGCGAGATTTTGGGTGATCCGGGGGGGGGGGGGGGGGCTGCCGAGGTCGAAAACTTGGATTTTCTTGAGCTTGAGCTCAAACGGTTGTACTGAGAAAAAACCCTAAATAATTTGTAGGAAATTTTATCAACTTTCATTTTGAATTGGTAGGTTATTTACGAAAAGTCGATAGTTTTCGAGTTATAAGTGAAAAACCGCCAAAAAATGGGCATTTTCACATTTTTCAGCAATTTCTACAATGTTGCGTCACGAAATTTTGTTGGGAGACCTCCTATTTTGATTCAGCGCCCCAATAAACATAGGTATGCAAAAAAAATCAGAACTACCCCAAAACTTTCCTGATAAAAACACAATTTTACTGGACTCTAGGAGAGAGGCGGCGAAATTTGGAAATGATAGCCCCCTTTGGTCCAAACTCAACCGAAATTTGTATATATTATCTGTGAGCCCTCAGAAAGGTAAAAATACAAAAATTAACAAAAGTGTGTTAGGGGGGGGGGGGAGGCAATTGGAAAAATATACTAGACTCTTGTCAAATTTAGTTTTAGTTTAGCGATGTACACGTGGATTGTATCCATTTTAAGATTAAAAAGTAAAAAAATGAATTCTAGTTTAAAAAAAACATGCTTTTGTTAGTAATGCACTAAAAAGTATAGAATAATGTGCCTAAAAACTTTTTTATGCCCAATAACTAAGCCAAAAAGAGTGGTACACTTTGTCGAAATTAATTAAAACCACCTACAGGCTTCTCAAAGAAGCGCACCACCATTTTTGACTTAGTTATTGGTTCATTATTTTATACTTTTTAGTGATTTACTGACAAAACTTTTTAGTTTTTTTAAACTATAATTTATTATATCCTAGTTATAAAGTCTTTAATCATAACTTAATCTGATAAAAAAATCAATGTGTTCTTTAAATGACGTTTCGCATGCATCGTTCTATTTGCGAGTATAAAACAGCCGTTATTTGTTCGATTACAAAGCTAATAATAATATTTCGAAAATGTTACCATTTTTGGTAGTACTATTGAATGCAGCCAAGCCCCGATTTGTTTCCCGAGGTCAAGTTCAGAGTAAATTTCGTGATGTTTTGACCACCCAGTCTTAGCGCAATGACGGCGTTAAACTTCTCAAATTGATTGCGATCTATCCCGAAAATGATGACTCGAGTCTTTTTCCCTTAAAGCCGCCTTTCTTCCGATAGAATTGATATATCTTGGATATATTTGTAGCTGTTAAGGAGATAGAAAGTGATGCAAAGACAAACCTCCAGGCGTCGGTGTCTAGTCCAATGGTGAAATCTTGCCCGAGGGCATGAAATTAGAAAAAAAAAAATTCTCATGTGCCAGGTATATTGAATCTTGCGATAGATGGAGGAACATTAAACAAGACGCCACAACTCTGGTCTATCATTTGGTCCCTCCTCCGAACAATCAAAATGAGATCAAGAAGATACTCGCCGAGTCCTCGAGAAAGAAGCCAAGGCACCCAATTATCTCACTTGCGCAGCGACCTACAGCAGAGTCATCATATCTTATATTGCTTTTTTCAAGTGAGAAATATTTTTATATTAACCTCAGGTGAAAATAGCGGGAAAGATGGATGCATGAAAAAAATAAATTAATGTTATTGTCAATTCGATTTGTGTGTGTGACGTTTACTGTGAAATCGCAAAGGATTCTTCTCTTCATTGAACATAAAGTAACGAGAGAGCAATAAATTCCTTATTATTTTTGTAAATTTCTGCTTTATCATCGGAAGATATTTTAAAAAAATGATTGCCACCTTCACGAGAGAGGTCATTTAACCTATGACCCAAATAGAAAAAAAATAATATTGAAATAAGTAAAATTATATAAAATTTTAACTATTAATTTAATTAAAATTTTTATGGTATTTTTTATTTATTTTTATTTACTATACTAAGTGTACAAGTATGGAATGCGGATTTGAGAAACAGATGATGTATCAATACAGTGTGTAGCATATTATGGATTTGACATAGATGGCATTTTATTGCGCCATCAACAAGTGTCAAACCCGCATAGGTGATAAATTGAAAAATGTTTGCATAGTATTGTTTTGCTGTCTTCAATATGTCGAAATGTTGCCAAATAAAGAGCATTCCGCGACGGGATTAATTTTTTGTTTTCCTTTGAAGAGAACTGCTGTTGAATCATACCGAATGCTTTGAGAAGCTTATGGTGAACATGCTCCATCGCAAGATTCGTGTGAAGTATGGTGTTATGACAACATCTGAGTTTTTGGTTGCAACCTTTCTTGACCCGAGAAATGCTAATTGAAGGAGGAGATGTTTTATTTGAAATAAAAGGATATTATTTATTTAATATAGACTGTTTTTATTACTTAATTAAAATGTACATATCTCTTTGCTGATGGCTAGAGAGCTTCAAATTTGTAACAGCTATTTCTCAACTCATTCTCATGTACTGCTTCTGCTCAACTGCCTCCCTCAACTGACTTAAAAACTGGCTTGCTTGCATATTGGAAATTGCCGGACTTTTGAGTGGAAATTCCCCAAAAACTTCTTATTGGTTGAATCCTTAATCATCAGGGCGTTGAAAATATTGACGCCCGCCTATTCTCTAGAAATTATTCTCATGGAAAATTCCCACGCAAAGACGAAAAACTCCAATGAATTTACTATTGACATCTGGTGTTAAAAGCAATCCGACAAGACTTATTTCTTAACCCAAAATATTACAACTTATTTTAAATTTATTGAGGTTCAAAAAGTGGAAATTGTAAAGTCCCACTTCCTATTGTCAAAAAAGCACGTTCCAAAGAGCATACCGCCTGCTACTACAAAATATTACCCTTAAAACAATTATATTTATTATTAAGGAAAAAAATACTTTGAGTGTCGCGTTCTTAACATAACAATTGTAACCGCGTTTTAAAAATGGTGATTTCGATGTTGCAGACAAGGAACACGGAAAACCGCCAAAAAGGTAAGAAGATGCAGAATTTTAAGCATTGTTGGACAAAAACGATTGAAACAGTTAATACCAAACCCTACCAACAACAATTGATCGATTTGAACAGTTCGCTGCTCAAAAAACGATCAGAATATCAAAAAAGACAACATACTACGTAAGGTCATTTTTCTCCATAACAATTATCCATCATATACGGAAAATCCGGTTCGCGAGAAGTTGAAATCACTTAGCTGGGAAGTTCTACCCCCATGCGGCTTACCAGACTTTGCTCCTTCCGATTACCACTTGTTTCCACTTGCTGAGCAGCGCTTTGGTTCGTACGAAGACGTCAAAGAATGGCTCGATGAATAGTTCGCAGCAAAAGTGGAAGATTTTTACTAGCGTGGTATTCACAAATTGGCCGAAAGTTGGGAAAAATGTATAACAACGAGCATATTTTGAATCAAGCACTTTTTATCATTCTTCCGAATTTAACATGTTTTTTTAGAAAAAAAATCCGCATTTCATACTTGTACACATGTTACTTAGTACTTACTACTAAATGCATCTTGTTATTTTCTCATAAGAAAATCAATTTCTTAACTAGTCATTTTATTTAGATTATTATTTATTTATTTTGATTTTAAAAAGAAAAATCAAATTTTCTCTATTTATTTTTTTGCATAGCAAATCTTGTTAACTGTATTCTAACTGTTTAGATCTTTAGATCGAGAATAAATTGTTCTAATGAAACGTAACGTAATTCGTTATTCTTATTGATTTGAAATTCTTTTATTAAAATGCATCACATTTAAAATGGAGAAAAAATATTTTTTATATAAGATTGCAAATAAATAATATTATAAATTATGTAATGAAGTCAATGTCCACTTTGAGTGTGATGGAGCTATTTCAATTTCTAAATTAGAATAAAAAGTGAAACTTTTTTATGACTCTGTACACTCTCCCCATATTCGAAACACGGGGTCTAAACCTCTAAACTATTCAAAATTTGATTAAAGGCGCTGATGACTGGAATAATTTATTTTGTGTTGTTGGTTAGGTAGGTATGTACGAACCATCCAGATGTGTTGTTCGTTGTGAAGACCAAGGATTTCCTTCGGGTTGAATAAAATGTGGATTGTCTTGTATGATGTTTTATTTACATAGAAAAGAGACAGTTTAAGCGGAAACTCTCCGCCATATACAAGTAAAATTAAAATTAAACTTATTTTAGATGTTGAGTACATTGTTTTTTAAAATTATTAATTAAGTAATATTAAAATTAGATAAGTGTTTGAGGTTGAGTACATTGTTTTATATATATAACTAGCTGCAAGGCCTCCTTCGGCGGCCCTCTTGCTAGCTAGGGGGGCCCCACCACTACCACACCCCCGAAACCGACCCAGCATCCCCACCCCCAGACCATGCCCCCCCCCTGAAACCCCTCTAGCACTCCCACCCTCTGCACCATGCACCCGTGCCCAACCCCCGCCCCCAAACCACCACCCGCACCCCACCCACCTCGGACCCCGCACCCATCCACCCCGGACCCCACCCCATGTCCTCCAACCCTGCGCACCACACCCCTGCCTAGTCCCCTGGACCCCACCCCCACTAGGTCCTCTGGACTCACCCCGCACACCCCTGCACCCCCACCCTACTTTGCCTCACTCCCTCACTCCACCCCCATTCCACCCCGGGCACCCCATACCCTAACCCATCCCCACTCCATTCCACCCCCGCACCCACCCTCCGCACCCAGTTTTTGCATTTCTAGCCTTCTAGTGACCCACCGATTATGTATACAAAATTTGGTTGAGTTTGGTCCAAGAGAAAGAATTTTCATTTTTTGACCCTACCCCCATTTTGGGTGGTTAGTTTTTGCATTTCTAGCTCTCTAGAGGCCCAGAGATTATGTATACAAAATTTGGTTGAGTTTGCTCCAAGGGCAAGAATTTACATTTTTCCCCCCCCCTTTTTTGGGTGGTTTTTGGGGAAATTTTTTTAAACAAAAGTTGTCAGAAATCACATCCCCAACAACTTTGTTTATCATAAAATTTGCCGTAGGGTTAATAGTTTAGGAGTTATTTGATAATTTTCATTAGTGCTCCCCCCAAACCCCCTTCTGGGGTCAAAATATCAAAACGTTATATAGCTAAAAACGTAAGTTAGAAGACATCTGATGTAAATATGAAATTTCATAATAATCCCTTCAGCCGTTTTTACGTGAATCGTGAGCAACTTTTCGGAAACCGCTGAAACAGACAGACAGACAAGAATTTTGTTGAGGGTGTTTTCGTTCATAACTTTGCTTGAAACGTGTGCAACCAAAATTTGGCGTGATTTGGAGCTATATACAGACAAAACCTTAATTTTATATATATAGATTATTAATTAAGTTGTATAAAATTTCAAAAATAAGTATGTAATATGTTGTTTGGAAAACAATTAGTATGATAAATGTAGCGTTTATTTATAATAGTTTTAATGAGAATAATTAATTATTTTCATTAAAACTATTATAAATAAATCAGCACATTTATCATACTAATTGTTTTCCAAACAACATATTACATACTTATTTTTGAAATTTTATACCACTTAATTAATAATTATAATTATATAAATAACAATGTACTCAACCTCAACACTTATCTAATTTTAATATTACTTAATTATTAAATATAAAAAAACAATGTACTAACTGAAAGTAATGGAAGGCAGCCCAGGAGTAGTCAAGAAAGAAAAATTAAGGTGTAATTTATTGGATTCTTTCCTCTTTTCCTTTCAAACCGACGTTTCGGAGGATTCTTCTCTCCTTCTTCAGGGCTTCAAAGGGCCAATGAAGGAAAGAAACAAAATGTTTCCTTCCTCTTTCCACAGCAATGTTTAAAATTTTCTTCTTCCTTAGCAGAAGTATTAAAATATAAAAATATATTATTTTTTTTCTTAATTATCAAATTGTTTTTCTATTTTAATGCTTCTACTAAGGAAGGAAAAAGTTTTAAACACTGCTGTGGAGAGAGGAAGGAAACATTTTGTGTTTCCTTCATTGACCCTTTGAAACCCTGAAAAAGGAGGGAAGAATCCACGAAAACGTCGGTTTGAAAGGGAAGGAGGAAAGAATCCAGTAAATTACACCTTATTTGCATAGGTGTTAATTTTTCTTTCTTCGCTACCCCTGGGCTGCCTTCCAATACTTTCAGTTAAAATTTCTACCAGTCCGTCTCTCTCCAGAGAAAATTTCGTGCAAAAAAACATTGCAGTAAGTTTAATTTTATATTTACCTGTCTACATTTTAGAGTTTCCACTGAAACTGTCTCTTTTCTTTGTAAATAAAACATCATACAAGACAATCCACATTTTGTTCAACCCGAAGGAAATCCTTGGTCTTCACATCGAACAACACATCTGGTTCCCACGGGCTCTACATAAATCACCAACAACACAAAATAAATTATTCAAAATTTATTTATTGTATTTTAATTTCATTAGCTTATCATAAAAAGTAATATAAAGTACACAATTTCTAAATTAGAAGAAAAAGTGAAACTTTTTTATGACTCCGTAGACTCTCCCAATATTTGAAACATCTTCTAATACTCTAACCCAGGTATGGGAAACCTTTGCTTAGCTGGGGGCGTAATTGCGGGACTTAATCAGGTCGCGGGCCGTAGGTAAGAAATAAGTACTAGTAGTAGTAGTAGTAGTGAATAAAATAACGATAAAAATTCACACATTTTTTTATTTATTAATTATAATACTTAGCATAATCAAACATAAAAAGCAAATTAACAAAAAAAATATGGAAAAATCAAATGAAAATTAATGAAAGACTTGAGTTTGAAGCAGGCGCGGATCCAGACCTCTGATTTGGGAAGGGGGGGGCGGTCGGCAGCCACTGGGTTTTACCCCCCCCCCTTAATGAAAAATGGATCCTATCTCAAACTAAATAAAAAGAACATTATATTTTTAAATTCATTTCCTTTTTCAACATTTTTAATAGAGATGGGAAAAATCGTTCTTTTTAGGGAATAGTTCTTTTATAGTTCGTTCATTATATGGAACTAGTTCAATTGAACTATATAGTTCAGGGGTGGCCGATGTATATAAGATCTAATTTTTATCTAGAAAGTGTGTCGCGATCGAATTGTCCAAGCGGGGGGGGGGGGGGGGGCAGAAACGTCCGTCCCCCCACATAGAACTTTACTTTCAATTTTAAAATTTAATTTTATAAAAAAAATTAAATAAACATATAAAAAAATGTTGATCTCCATTGCTTTGGGGGGGGGGGGCGGTCGCCCCCATCGCCCCCCCCCCTGGATCCGCGCATGGTTTGAAGCTGACTTATTTGAAATTTCTGAATCTCTCGCGGGCCGGATCCGGGTCGGGGGTTGGCCATATATGCTCTAAACTATATTCAAAATTTATTTATTGTAATTTTAATTTCATTAGCTTATAAAAAGTATTGCTATAATAACTAATACGAAACTGGCAATTGGGTTTTATTTTGGTCATGGTGCAGTACTGGTTGCCTATAACTAAAGGATTTGTCAGATATACTATAAGCGGAATAAAATAATAATAATAAAATAATAATAATAACAAAAATTGTATTTTAATTTCATTAGCTTATTATAAAAAGTAGTATAAAGTACAGAATTTCTAAATTAGAAGAAAAAGTGGAATTTTTTCATGACTCCGTTACACTCTTCCCATATTCGAAACACGGTACAAATCTCTAAACTATTCAAAATTTATTTATTGTATTTTAATTTTATTAGCTTATCATAAAAAGTAGTATAAATTACACGTATTATAAAGAAACCTTTCTTTTGTGAAACTGACCATTACCCATCTCGTTTCACAAATTTTTAATCGTGTGACAAAACATGGCCGTTAGAATCTTGTATTTTCATTTCCTAATATGTTTATAAATCTGAAAAGTAGAATAAAGCTCGGGTTATTATTGATGAAGAATGAAGCGCAAAAAGTTCCAAAAACCGCGTTAATCTTTAGAAAGGGTGATGTGTATTTGTGTCAATCGAGTGAAGCGCGAAGGGCATCGTCCGCGGTGCGCTTCATTTTCAAGTGAGAGTGAAACGGTTTCAAGGTGAAAAGCTGTGCTTCCTTCCGGCAGAAGTGGCGAAGTGGCACTTCCAGGAGAGAGAGAGAGAGATCGGCAGTCTCAAGGGCAGGGCACCAGACTGGAGGCAAAAACGAGTATCAATGAAACAATTCCAGGAGGAAGAAGAAGAAGACCCGACTCGCCAGAATGCCATCCTTCTTCTTCTTAACCGCTGAGTCATGACCTCAAACAATTCATTCAATAAAATGTGTCACGCAAAATAACTATAATGAACAAAAAAATCCATTTTTTTCGAAATGACCCATAGAACTCTGCGATAATCGCCCATTCGAAGAAAGTTTACTCTGTTTTTTTTATTTTTTTTTTACCTTTTTCTCTCTATTAACGTTTTCACTCTTTGGTATATCAAATTAATAAATAGACTTTTCAATGACCAATCAAAATCGAAATTTAATCGATTTATATTGTTAAGAATTTGGCATATCCTTTTAAAAAATCGATTGGCTTTTAATATTAATCGATTTATTGACGATTAATCTTCCGATATAAACGTTATTTATGATTCATACGGGTTTAGGCTAGAAGACTTAATTATTGTTTTTTTTGCCTAATATCTCCTGAATTAGATTCGCCTTGCATGGGACTTATTGTTTTTTATTTATTTTATAGACGCAAAAAATAAAACCCCTGTAGTCCGGGATAGACCCCTGCATCGAGAAAAGAAGAAGAATAGGATGAAATTGTATGCGTTGCATCGTAGTCTATAGATCTGTTGAGTTTCTAGTGGAGTCAGAGGTGTAGCCACGGGGGGGGGGGGTCATGGAATGAGTAACGCCAACGAGAAACCTTTTCTTATAGCAAACCAACCGTAATTAAATATATTTCATATGTCTAATCAAGAATTATGTTCTTTTTTTTAATTTCTTGAACTACCGTTTTTTAGTCCAGTTAAATTGTTCTCTAAAGGGCCCCTCGCGGGAAAGTTTTGGGATAGTTTTGATTTCTTGATCCTATATGTTTTCGTGTGTGCTGAATCCGAATCTGAGGTTTGCTAACAAAATTTCGTGGCGGTAAAGGATCTAAGAAATTACAACTATCCCAAAACTTTCCGGGAAAAAACATAATTTAACTGGACTATTATTTTAATAAAAAAAAATTCACACTAAATATTTTGCTTTGAGGATTGACCTCCCCCATGAACATTTTCTGGCTCCGCCACTGAGTGGAGTTAGTGGAAAACAACTTTACTCGATCAATTGCAATATACTATACTATACCATAGGGTGAGGCAGAGCACCTTGCTTATTTAGAAATTCAATTAAGAAAAAAGTAACGCAGATATATATTTAATTCTTTGAATAGCATCTAGTATAACGTTTAAATTTTATGTTTACCCAATTTTAAAGATGATATCAGGCAGATGGCGTCCATTATTCTTAATAGACTGCGAGTTTTTTCAGGAATGGCAAACATTTTTGATTATTTATTTGAATTCAGCAATATATTTTTATTCGGAATACAATAATAGCAAAGGTATATAAATGGAAGAAATTTCGTATTTTTACCTACTTTTTTAAAAATAAAAAATTTATAAAAATTGAGTCAATTTTTTGAATTTTTTGGCGCTACAAAAAGCGTTTTGTTCAGTTGTTTCTCTAGAAACAGGAGATGCTATTACTTTGATTTTGACCATGCGAAGATAAGGACCCTTTTTCCTGACTCCATCGCATGTTATAAATGTTTCAATTTTATTCATTTTTTCAAAAAAAAAAAATTATTTTTCATTTAACTTGTTAATAGTGTTTCTTTTGCAAATCTTTTATTCACATTCTAAACTATTTATTTTGTTTGGCTTTTAATTTTTCAACAAGATGCATAATTCATTAATATATATTATCCCCATAAATTTGTTTTATGTCTAAGCTCTCTTTCTCTTTAAATGTCATTTTGAATTTCTTGATTTTAAAGAATGCCCTATTTATTCGAAAGAAGACTCAGTGATGTAGACCTGTAATAAATCGGTTACACAAGTCACTGAGAGGGTTACATGAGCATAAACTCAGACCTCCGACACAAATAACTTCAACTTCTCGTGGAGACTTTAATGCACAATTGATGATCTCAGGTTGTTAGTTCGTGTCTGATTTTCTACTCTATATTTCATTTCACCACAAAATCCTCCGTAAGGATTATAAATATATCATTAAGTTTTGAAAATTTATTCTATAATGTCTTCAGCTAGTCGAGTAAGTCTGTCATTTGGACGTAAATTTTATCATTTTTTTTTCTAAACTATTCCATAACTAATTCTTAAAAAGACGTGGTCTATCTTTATATATCGACAAAGTATTAAATTTCAAGCTCTATCAATATATTACCTAACAGTTTACTTAATTTTTTTAGTTCAAAGATAATTGGAGGAATAAGTAAAAATATTTTCAAGCTCAAAATCCAAAAAGTTTGACATTTTGACCCTAGAAGTACATTCTACGAATTTTATTTTGCTTCACTTAGCAAAATTATAGGAATTCCGAAAAACAGAGAAAAAAAATCATGGTTGAAAATTATTTTTCTTTACCTTTCAGACATTTTATACTTTTTAGGGCATTTAACAAAGCTTTGTTTTTAAAAGTTTTTTTTACCTATATTTTTCTTATTCTTTTATATATACATTATGTTGCAGTAAAAACCAGTTTTTAGTAGCCACGGGTTCTTACAAGTTAAAACGCGTTTCACTGAATACCTTTGTGGCAACTAGAGTTTACTGATGCTGGTTGAGTTTGGTTCAAAGGTCTAGGATCTTCATTTTTGACCTTCCGCCTCATTTTGGGTGTTTATTTTCAAAATTTTTTAAACGAAAATGTCAAAAATTACATCCTCATTAGTAGCAAAGTTGTAAAGGATGTAATTTTTAACCGACTTCAAAAAAGGAGGAGGTTCTCTATTCGAGTGAATTTTTTTTTTTTTTTTTTTTTTGTGCCTATATTACCTCATATCTCCGCCAATTGTCAACCGATTTTGAAAAATTTTTTGCATTGGGTCCAGTCTAGCTTCCGATTGGTCCCATTTTTTTCGTTTTTTTCATAGGTATTAGACCTTTTTTATTAGGTTTGTTTAGACCTAACCTCTTTGTTTATGAACCGATTTCGATGGTTCTTTTTTTTATCCGAAAGGGGTGTCTTAGGGATGGTGTCATATTAATTTGGTCAAGTTCTGATGATATGATCACTATTAATAACATCACTAAAAAGAGAAAAATAAAAATAAAAACCGACTTCAAAAATTAAATGCAACAAATAAAATACACTAAAAGGTATAAAATAATTATTATCTTATTTAGTTACAACTAAACGACGAAATATTAACATGAAATTACTTTTTGAAGTTGGTGCCAAACATATACCTTTTATGAATCGCACTCGACGGATCTTACTTAGTACGTTTGGCGGTTACGCTCGCTTATAGGTATAGTTTGTTTGGTACCGACTTCAAAAAGTAATTTCATGTTAATATTTCGTCCTTTAGTAGTTGTAGCTAAATAAGATAATAATTATTTATACCTTTTAGTGTATTTTATTTGTTGCATTTAATTTTTTGAAGTCGGTTTTTATTTTTTTCTTAAAAATTATTTTTATTTTTCTCTTTTTAGTGATGTTATTGACATTTTCGTTTAAAATTTTTTGAAAATAAACACCCAAAATGAGGCGGAAGGTCAAAAATGAAGATTCTAGACCTTTGGACCAAGCTCCACCAACATCAGTAAATTCTAGTTGCCACAAAGATATTTACTGAAACTCGTTTTAACTAGTAGTACTAATAAACGGGTTTTTACTGCAACATATATATAAATTGAAGACATATATTAAAAAACACAAATATCATTCTTATCTCATCTTAGATTTAATCATTTGTTTTATAATTAAAAGCTCAGACATGTACAACATTAACAAAATGTTTCCTGTCATCGATCACTCTAGTTAAACACTTAAATTTATCCAAAAAACATATTAATCTAATAATCTAATTTTGTATAATGAACATATACAATTGAGAAACCATTGAAAGAGGCAGAATGCCATTCTCAATTTTACGCTACCTTACACTTTGAATATTTAATAAGTTTATATTTAATAATTTAATAATTTAATATTTTAATAAGTTTCATTCTGAAACTTTTGGGTCCAGAGCACGTTATAAATTCGCATGAAGCTAAAAGAAATTTTTATTTTTGACAAGGCTTGGTTCGATCACATATGTGTACCGCATTTTGTGTATAACTCCTAATTGACTGAAGATGGCCAAATAAAATTTAGGCCGAAACGTCTCATTAAAGGTGTTTTTATTGAACCCAGTGATTCCATCTTTGGCTGATACCTCCTCCTTCATCTAGTATGCGGAATATATTATGTTTATAATTGACTATAAATTATAATTTTTATAATTTCATTGTGGGTCAAAAATATTTTTTAACACATATGTATTTTTTATCGCACTCACACCATGCGCAGTACCTGGTCAACCTGCTTAGGCCAGCCAGACTGGCCATTCCTTGTACAGCTATCATAGACGGTACTATTACGCATAATTTCTAGTTGGGTCAAATCCGTACTCAAAAATGTGTCACCAGCTCTTGGACTAATATTAAAAATTGATTCAATAATTTCATTTGTTTCCATAATATTTTATTATTAAAAATGTTTGATACGTAGAATTAGTCTAAATTCGGATACTCACTATAACTAAAAATCGAGGGTCGTAGAAAGTTTGTTTCTGATTTTAAAATATTTGTATTTATTTGTTATATGAGATATCTTGAGCTGATATTGCTTTTAAGCTTAAATTTAAATCAAAAATTAGTATTGGTAAGAACACAAACAAAACTTTCTATCTCAAATATTTTAATAGCTAAAAATTGCCATATTACCAAAATTTGTAGAGTGAATTGGTCTTAAAAAAGTTTTATATTTTTCCTCTAATTTCTTCCAAAATTTTAAAAGTATGTCTAAATCTTTAAAATAGTTTAGCTATTTAGTCCTGAAAGAAAAATCAATCTTGATGATTGGGAAAAGAGTATGAGGAAACTAATTCATAGTCAATTTTTCCAGTTATTATACTATAGTTTTAACAATAGATTTAACTATTTTATAAATGGCCAATTCGAAAAAAAATTATTGAAGTTTATAAAATTTCAAACAAATTTAAACAACAAAATATTTATTACTGATTCAGGTTGTTCTTTAAAAAAAAAAAATGATAAAAACCATCTATATAAAAGCAATAATGATCCAAATTTTGATAATCACTTTGAGATAGAAAAATATCTGGAGGCGAGGTCAGAATTGATTGTTTTCTTTTTGAGTCTGGGAATCCTTTCTCTCGCCGTTTGCCATTTCCGCGCAGGCCGGGTCCAATTTGTTACGATGACTGGGTTTTCGATATCGCTATCTACAGAAAATCTCCTAGCCCGATTTCATTATTTAAATCGAATTAACTATATTGATACATTCAAAATTGATTATTTTAAAATATAAAGAATGTTAAGCAAAAAAAAAATTAAAATCTCGATACAAAGCTTTTGAAAGTTCTCCGAGAAAAAAAAAGACTTTCTGTCATTTCTTTATTAAAAGAGTCCAAAACATAATAAAATCATTAAAAGAAATATTTTTGTGATTAATAAGAAATAGCTGTTGAAACCACAAAGGTGTTTTTCGTAATTGAAAGAGCATTGACTCTAGAGTCTTTTAGAAAAATAATTTTGTTTTGTTGTCTGCTCTGGCTCTTTTTATGGTCAAGATTAATTTAAAGAGTAATTTCCGTTCTCATTTCAATACTCCATCACTTCTTTAATCACTTGTTTATTATCACCAAATCTCAATTTCATTCTTACTTATATCATATTAGCCAAAATCCATTTATCAAATGGAATTGATATTTTTTTCATTCGTCATTAAAATATTAATTTTTTATATAGAAGAAACTTTGGCAAGAGTGGACGGATCTTTCGTAAGCGCCTTCGAATTTGTGTTCATGAAAATGGGCATTATTTGTCAGACATAATTGTTCGCTCATAAGCATTCAATAATGGCATAGTTTAGTGATTGTTACTATGAAAATAAAATATTTTATTTTGAAAAATCCGCAGAGTTATGCTTTCCTGAAAAACATCCGTTTCCCGTGACTCGCCCTGTATTCCAATCTACAGGACTTGTTCAACCCTATATTTTCACCCCCACTCAACTTCTTATCTTATACAAGGCTCAAATTCTCCCCTGCATTGATTTTGGCTCGTTTCTTTGGAGAGGGGCCTCCAAGCATTCCCTTGCTACCTTGAATGCAATTCAGCGGCGAGCTATCAGATATTTAGGAGATCCAGCATTAACTAACACTCTCGACTCCCTAGCCCATCGTGGAACTGTCTCTGCACTTTCTCTTTTTTAAAGGTAATACCCTGGCATTTGTTCTGATAAGATAAACTATAGTTTCGAGGACTTTGCCCTCTTCATCAGTCTATTACAATTTATTAACAGGAATTGATATATATATACATGATGTAGTCTTTATAAATAAGTAAAAAATGAGACACACTCTTTTATCGTCTTCTTAAATAATATAAACTACAGTAGAACCTCGTTTATCCGAACTAACTGAGACCAAAGGCAAACCGGATAATCGAAAATCTGGATAATCCGCATATATGGTTAATAAAAACAAAACAAATCTTCAAATAAGCGAATTTGTATTGAAAAAACATGTTTATATCAAAATTACATAGAATTGTTTAAAAAAATACATACGTTAAAAAAACTTTTCACATCATTTCATTTCAAAGAATTGGCCCACTTGTCAATATCAAAATTAAAGCGAATTTTTGGTAAAATTATAATTACATTCTTGCTATCAGAGTTAAAAATTATTATCTATGGGAACATTTATTAAAATAAACATGTCTACAAATCTGGGCCGGATAAACGAGATTTTACTGTATTAGAAATTTGTATTTTATTTTAATTACCTTGAGAAAAAATGATATTTTCAACATTTTTGAACAATAAGTTCTAAAAGTAGTCGGCCAAAATCTATTCAGTTCTCCCCATTGAAAATACTATCATTTTGACACCTGCGTGAAGTTTTTACAACTGTATATTCTTGAGTGTTTGTGATGGGTATGGGAATCCAGACAGTGAGAGATAGAGACACAGTCACTGTATATTTTATACATTGTTGAAAATGACTTTTCTTCGTGTTTCAGACATTTTTTTAACAAAATGAGCAAATAATAATAATAAATAAATAAATAAATAACAGTGACTTCATACTAAGGCCTGCCGGCAGGTAGGCTTCGTCTGTCTCTCGACCGCCATACCTAAAGTAAAATGCAATAACTCAGCGCACTGATTAATGTTTTATTAATTTTTTAGTCTTTCAGCGTGTATGTACACCAATACCTCGCTTTGCGTTTTTTTCGAAGTTGCTTCTTAATTAGTACTAATTTTCACTGTGCGTCGTTAGATTTTCGAGGTTGCGTTGTTTTGGGTTTTTTTTTTTGAAATTTTCTTTTTTTTTCTAAAAGATGGCACCACTTTTGTTTCTAATTGCGCCATGCCATCAAAACTCGGGGATTCCCTTTCTAACTGAAAATCAACGCGATTTTAATACAGTTTTATTTTCACTTTGTTTTGCTAATTTTAGAGTTCAGTTTCAATTATGTAGTGTGTTGTGCTTTTTGTAACGTTTCAACTAGTGTGTTGTGCTTTTTTTAAAAGAGAATAATAAATTTTTATAAATTTCTACGGGTTGTTTCTGGTTACAAAAAAGGTAAATATTTTTCCAATTTATTTATTGGCAGAGTTATATTATTTTTTTACATACACTTGTAATTTTACACTATGGACTCATCAGACAGTGATTAATTTTAATTTTGTTTTTCATAAATTAATTGAATAGTTTATTTTGTTTTAATTGAATACGTTTTTTTTTTGTTTTTTGTATGTATGTAATAAAATTTTATATTATTTTTGTTTTTTAAATGTTTACTTTGTTCAATTTTCTTTTTAAAAAGTAGTATTTTCGTAACCCTGGAACCTATCTTCGATTTTTATATGGTTTGCTATAGAAAATCTTAATTCACTTTGCGTCGTGTTTTTTTGGAACGTAACCCCGACGCAAAGTGAGGTATTGGTGTACATGTATTTTGATGTTTTTCATGTTTTATTTGCCGGTTGGCGAATGTTAAAACTCTTCTCCTCATGAAACTGATGGCTGATCCGCTTCAGCACTGGCTCTTCTTTTTATTTACCACTCTTCTGCCCACTCGGTACATTTATGTTTCTATTTAGAATTAACGCCTCGTAGGCAATCTTTGAAATATTCCATCACTCTCAGCATCAGCCATTATTGATTTCTTCATAATACTACTCCTCAATTATCTTTACAAATTCAAATTATAATTCTAGGATTGAAAAGAAAATCACATGAACATGTATTAATAAATTTAAATAACAAATGATTGCATTTATTTATTTATTAAGTCATTGATACATTTGTGTATAGGATTCAGTGATTGAAAATGAAATCATCATTTGCTCTTTAATAAATTATTGAAAGTTCATCAGATTAATAAATCATTATAAACAGTCGTCATCAGTATTCTGAAACTCACAAGTTTGAAAGAACAGTTAGTTAGTTGATCTTGCAATGAGGGGAATATTTTTTTTGGTCATTTTTCTAATATAGCAGGACATTTCGATAAATTATTATTATTTTTTTAAAATAACTCTTTACAATAAAAACATTGTTTTTAGAGGAGAAGATTTGATGATCAAGCCATGAATAGAATACAGTTAGTTTTACCATCAAATGGCAAATGGCTGTCTATACCCTAATGAAAATAATAATCTAAAATTTGTACTTCATTATTTATATTTTCATTCATTTAAATGTTTATTTTCTAGAAAATTTGTAATTCCTAATACTATTTAATCTATATATATATAAATTAATGTTTTGTCTGTACATTGCTCCAAATCACGCCAAATTTTGGTTGCACACGTTTCAAGCAAAGTTATGAACGAAAACACCCTCAACAAAATTCCTGACTGTATGTTTTTCTGTATGTCTGTATGTATGTATGTCTGTTTCAGTGGTTTCCGAAAAGTTGCTCACGATTCACGTAAAAACGGCTGAAGGGATAATTATGAAATTTCATATTTACATCAGATGTTTTCTAACTTACGTTTTTAGCTATATAACGTTTTGATATTTTGGCCCCAGAAGGGGGTTTGGGGGGCGCACGAATGAAAATGATCAAATAACTCCTAAACTATTAATCCTACGGCAAATTTTATGATAAACAAAGTTGTAGGGGATGTGATTTCTGACAACTTATGTTTAAAAAATTTCTCCAAAAAACCACCCAAAAAGGGGCTAGGCGGGGGAGGGGGGGGGGGCTAGTGGGTTAGGGTACGGAATGGTGTGTTGGGGTGGTGGTGTGGGGGTGGGGTTGGTCATGGTGCGGGGGGTGGTAGGTGGGAGTGGGGGTACGAGGGCTGGGGTCCAGGGGCGTGCCCCCTGGCTAGTAAGAGGGCCGCCGAAGGCGGGCTTTGCAGCTAGTTATTAATAATTTCATGGTGTTTTTAGTGTTTGTCATTATCATCACATTTATTAAAGCATTTATTAAAATCAAAATTTTATTTGACTCTTAAAATCTGTCCTCTGATTTCAATTCTCATTTCTTCATTATGACATTTTCAAAATAAAAATCCTCCCAGCTAGGGACGCGCCAAATCCCATTTGCGCCGTCGTGCGAAATACTGATTGGCGCCTTTAAATGCCCAAATTACTGAGTTTCAATGTTTTTTTACAAAGAGAACTAATAGTTCGAATAATAAATAGTTTCAGTCGTTTTTTTAGATATTTTGAAAATACAAAGCAAAGAAAAAAAACTTTTTAATGCTCGATTATAACATTTCATCATACCTCAAATATTATGTAGTAACGTAATAAGAGTGAATTTAAAAGAGGTTGAAAATACGTATCTTTTAAAATAAGAGACGCTTGAATTTGAATTCAAATTTTCTTAATTTTAAAAATAAATTTGTTCCTTATTTCTTTTAGCTTAAAATTTTTATGGTTCTTAAAAAAAATTATTTTGAAATTATATCGAGCAGAGGGTTCGGGGAAGAAGCATCACCAGACACAATCAAGTCCAAACCTGTCACAGCACACACGCTATTTGCCAGTAGCAGCATCAGCCAGGTCATTTAATAGCTACATCTCGAATAATGGGAGCCCCTGTTATTTAGACAACTAAATTGGCAGATCTGTCAAGGGTATGCCTAGCCTAGAAACAAAGACTCAAAAGTCATTTCCCCATTTTTACTTTCACATTTATATTACTTTATCCAATGCGAAGCAGATAAAGTATTGGATCGGTCACGTGCCAAACGCGACTTCAAAGTGTCCTCAAGTAAAGACTACGGAACTCATGGTCTCAATCAAAGTTGTTTTTCCACACCGTTCAACCGATTGAAATGAAATCGAAAACCTACCATGACTTTAACAAAATGAAGCTAATTAGTTTTTGGTACATATCGGCCCACAAACATTAGTACTTTATTCAAGTTTTTTCTAAATATCTTGAAAATTATTTAACCAATTTTGATGAAATTTAATATTCTAATTAACTACTCTGAGGACCTCAAAAAAGGTTATATAATGTTTTTAGTATAATTATATTTTAAAGTACTTTACTCTAGAATAAGATAGTACTTTTTGAAATTGTTTAAAATTTATTCGTTTGATCGATATAATATAGCATAACCTGTCGTCGCCTTTAAGGCCTTGGCTCCGTTGTGCACCTCACGACCTTGCATATATCCTATTAAAATGTTTCATCTTCTCTCATTGTTCAATAAAACTAAATAAAACTCATTAAAACACATTATATTTTGATTAATATGATTCACATGTGTCACCCGATTATCTAAAAATTTAATCGATGGTGAATAAAAACGAAATTTCGATATTTTTTCATTTGCCTTAGGTAATGGAGAAAATTCGATTAAATTGAATAATCCTTTTCGAATGTTTCGACTTTGACACACCTTTTCTCTCATGCATTTCACCGTAATGCTAATCATATTAATTAATTTGTCTGCTCGTTTTCTAGATGATTGAGGGGCTAACAGGTGATATAGGTTTTTAGTAACTTCAGATACGGACTTTTCAATATCAAATTCAGAATTTCTATAAAACCATGCATATTTTACATATTAAATTGTAGCTTTTTACCTGAAAACGTTTCCTGAGAGTACAAAATGCTTATCTTGAAAGATTTTAGTTAATGAACTGAAAATTGGTTGGCAAAATTTTACAAAGCACCAAATTTTAGCTTTTTACCTGAAAACGTTTAATGGACGTACAAAATGCCAATCTTTAAAGGTTTTAGTTGATGAGCTGAAAATTGGTATTCAAATATCTTAGAATTCTCCAAATTTTAGCTTTTTACCTGAAAACGTTTCCTTGAGAGTTAAATTAAATTAAAACTTTTTTCTATTTTTTCAACTGTTTATTAATAAATTCTGAATTTGATTTGAAGAAGTCTGATTTTGATTTTTAAAATACTGAATTTGATATGGAAAAGTCCACATTTGATTTTTAAATCCTCAATTTGATATTAGTCTAAGATCCAGACTTAGGTCGACCTTCACCTATCAGGTTTCCTAATGAAATTAATATTTTGATAATATAATGTATTAATAAGCAAAAACTTGATAGGGTCGACATCCAATTTCCCTGCATAGCTATTTTTGATAAAAAAATTAAAGTTCTTAATTTTATTTCATAAATGTAGTTATCGAGTTTCCGAATAAATATATTACCAATCGAGAGTAAAATATGCATATAAAATGCCAAAGTTGGGTCGCCATCTTTTTTCCCTGCATAAGTCCAGGTAGACAGAGTATCAACAGGTAACTTCGAATTAGTATTTTGTAGTTATAGAGTTTCCTTTTTTGTTTTATATGAAAATGTAGATAATTTTATTGAGAATTAATTAATTTTATTTTTTATGAAAAATAGATATGCAGGGAAATTGGATGTCGACCCTATCAAGTTTTGTTTATTAATACATTATATTATCAAAATATTAATTTCATCAGGAAACTCGATAGGTGAAGGTCGACCTAAGTCGGGATCTTGTAATATATGGAAAAGTCCGAATTTGAAGTTTAAAACCTAAATGGGAGCCATTTTATATCGTAGTAGTATTGATATACGGAACTTCCGGGCTAATGAACTGTCTCGATTTCTTGATGGGTGCGACCCATTTCCCATTCTTCTGTTTTCATACACCCTCTTATAATTCAAATACACACTTCATAAATGCTAATGGCCTTCAATTTCATATGCTAATTTAATAATCTTCTGGTGAATAGAAAGACTTAAATCGGAAAATTTTCCATGTTTGCTTGAAAAACAATATTAGTTAAACTGTACAACGTTGAATATTAGCACACAATACACAAATCAAGACCGAAAAAAAAGTATCCAAACAAACAGAGGTCAAAATTCCGATAAAATAATTTTTTTTTTTTTTTCATATAAGGAAGACTGGTTTGGCTCGGAACTGTGGCCTCCTCTGCTCTGGTCCCACTTCCTCCGGGTGCTCATTGCCATTGTGCGTGTGACTTCTCCAATTAGAGGATTTTATTAAATACTTCTGACTGTTAATTTTCTCATCATTTCTCCTGTGGAGGTTTTTTTGCGTCCCTGTCCCTAATTGGTACTCGACTGGCGGTTGGTTGTTGGGTTGTTGGATGCCTGGGTGAACAACCCGTGGCATCTTTGCTGCAAAAACAGATGGCGCCGGACTCGTAGGTAAACATAACGTGGGAGACACTTCCGTCCAGTACAAGTAATCAGTCAGCACTGAGTCAGTCCCAAACAGCTGGAACAACTCAGCTGAAAATCCACTCTCTCATCAATCAATACGTGACTAAATCTGTGGCTTCCTTTCCTTTCCATTACAGAATGGTCTGGCCAAATTACCTTTTCAATTTAATATCCACTCGAGAATTATCGATTATCACTCCTTAAAGAATAGAACACTCCTTTCATTTTCTAGACCAGGGGTGTCCAACCTTTTGGCATCTTTGAGAAATTGTTTTGGGCAGCACATAAAATGTACTGATTCTAACGATAGGTTTTTAAGCAAAAATCATAGCAAATAATGTACAATAATGATCTCGGCTTTGCCAAATATCATAGAATGTTTAATCTCATATGTTGAAGCCATACTACATTTCAAAGTAAACAAAAGATAAAAAATAATAATAAATAAACAAGTATATTCTTTAATTTTAATTATTACCCAATAATAGAGAGAAAAATCAAACGTGTGAGGTCGGAGGACCTCCGTCCGGAACTAAGTTCCTTACGTTATTTTAAAAAATTAGAGTTTACAAAATACGTGCAAAAATTTTAATCCCCTTAAAAAATCACACTCTATAAATACTGGCTATTATTATTGCAGGGTTGAAATATTAATATACTTACTTAGACTTACTTAGACGACCCGTTATTCGATGCCTCGATTCGTTGCATGCGGGTCCCAAGAATATTTCCATCTGTCTCTGTTTGTGGCTATCGTAGTCCAGTGCTCCATGATAGTTTGGCTATTTGTCGCTCTAAGGGAAATGCTCCTATTCAGGGAGTCGTCCCAGCGGATTGGCGGTCTCCCGAGGGGTCTTATCTTTTCACGGGGTATCCATAGCTGCACTGCCAGGCTCCATCTTTCATCCTCTCTCCTGGCAAGATGACCTGCCCAATCGTGTTTTCGCCTGAGAGAATATTGTAGCAATATTAATATATAAATTTTTAATTGCGCTCATCTGCCACACAATGTGATGGTCAACTGACGCCCTTTCCGCCGACAAACGAACCCTTGCAAAGGTCTTTTCATCCTTTTCAGAAAACAAGGACCATTCTCTGAAACTTGAGAAAGTGAGTCATAAATAAGGGAAAATCCCACTACGTGCCTTGTTCAATTCCATCCTTAAATGATAATTTTTGTCACGTGATGTTAATTCTCCCACTACCCTTATGAGATGATGTCTACGGGAGCCATAGCGACACTGGCAAACTGGCTTGCGACACAGTCACATGAACAGATTCAACGATACACGATAGATTCAACCCCTTTCCGAACTTTCTTAACGATTAAGATAATACTATATATTACGCCTTTATAATTAACGCCCTTCGAATGAAAGTTGTCATTCACCTGTATATAGAATATTATATGTGTTAATAAATATTTTATCTTAAGTGAAACTTTTATTTGATAAACCCTACCCTAGACACAAAACGCAACAAGCCACACGGAACCCACACGCAGGGATCAGTGAAGAGTTCAGTTCCCACATTAATACATAATAATTGTATAATTCCATTATTTTCTTGAATATATTAAATATTTTAAATCGAAATGTGTATAAAATTACTATCTTTAATTTTTAAAGTTGAGAATTATTTAAATAACGCTAGGTATATGAAAATGATATTATATAAAAATTTTACATTATCTAATCAAAATAAATCAATGATGAAAATGACAATTTTTTTTTTTTTTTTAGTTTTTTTTTTTATTCAGGATTTTGACCTCTCGGCCAAACAAGAAATAAAAAAATATTCAAATCCAAAATCTTGAATAAAAAAACCTAAAAAAAATTGTCATTTTAATCATAAAGTAGTTTTTGATTTATTTTGATTAGATAATGTAAAATTGTTATATAATATTAATTTCATATACCTAGTGTTATTTAAATAATCCGTTACGTGACGATTTCGAGTTCGCTAAGCCCCATAAAGGAACTTCGTTCCAATAATAATAAACAAGCAAGTGTATTCTTTAATTTTAATTATTACCTAATAATAGACAGAAAAAACAAGATATTATAATCAACTAAAAGAATAAAGAATGTACTATATATGTTTGAAAACAAATGAAAAATTAGATGTTTATATTGAGGTAACATCCAGAAACTAATACGACATTAACTACTGAGGATGGTCTACCAATGGTGTGCGAAACTATCTGATGAATTAAAAATAATAAATAATAGTAATTTACAAAATTAGCAACCATTGAAATTACAGAAATTAAATCTACATAAACTGAAGTTCTGAAAGAATAAATTAAACAATTAAAACTACTTACAACTCTTCTAAATAATAATGAAGTAATAAAATAGAGGTAATAGTTAAAATATTTATAATAATCACGCACAAACACGTGTATTTTATGATCTTCGATATAATGCTGTATTCCTGTATTTATTGACGAAAATGAAGATTAAAGATTCGTGTAATATGAATTTAAATTCGGAAACACACAAATAAATTGGGTCTTTGTAAAGACTCTTTATGGCAGGGGTCGGGGAACCGGGGTAAATTACCCCAAACGGGGTAAAAATGAAACTATCGGGGGTAAAAAGGACATTTTTAAAAAAAAATTATTTTATAAGGTATTGTAGTATTGTTAGTTTGATAGCTTTTCCAGGAATTCAAAATCTTAAAATTAATAAAAGTTGAAAAAAATATAAAAACATTAATAAAAGTTATGCATTTTTTGTCATGATGAGTGTTGGTGTATTTTTTTCTTTTTAAAAAGCAGTCAGTTAAACCCGGCAAGAAATCGTCTGAATGCCGAGGATTGTATTCAAATTGCGCTCATGTCAAAAAGTCCTAATTTTGAAGTTATTTTAGCGAAAATCAAACAACATCATTTTTCTAAAACGTAAAAGCGTTTGAATTATGTTAATGTTTACAATTTTTATTTACTTACATCGAGTTTTCATGTAAATTCCAATTAATTCAATAAATAATAAATAAGTGCCTGGAGCACCGAGCGATGCTCGGTAACTTGTTGCTTCTAAATAGCTTAAGTTTCAAATTTCAAGGCTCTGCGACTTTCCGAAGACGAGATATGAACGATTAAAATATTTATTTTCCGACATGACTAATTTACACCCCTTCCCTTATTTTGACCCTTTTAAATCATGAAGAAGGAGGTATGATCCTTCGAATTGTCGGATTTTTTAAGAGAATAAAATTGATATTCTATTAAATTATTTTATAGAAAAATACCTTTATTTAATCAAATTGGCAAATTCTAATATATAATAACATTTGTAATGATCTATTAGTGCAATTTAAAATAAAAAAAACAATTAATTTTATTAAAAATAAATTGAAAGAAATGTAATTATAAATTTTTATTCCAACAACCACCTGTGAATAATTATTTCAATTAACAAAAAACCCATCAAAAACAACTTATCCGAAGATGAGACCTTGATAGATCGAATTGTCAACACAAAAACCCGCCTAACCCGTGAATTTCATCCAAATCGTTAGAGCCCTTTTTCGACAAACCGATTCTAAATATATATATACAAGAATTGCTCGTTTAATATAAAAAGATAAGATACATTTACCTTGCTTTTTTTTGCTTTTCATGTAGGGGTAATAGCGACCTATGGAAAAATATTTTGGGGTAATAGCTAAAAAAGTTCCCCGACCTCTGCTTTATGCTTTATGTGTAGGTATATTATCTGAATTTGTGACAATTTTTTTAAAGAAAAGTATTATAAAAATGATGTAACTTTTATTATTCAATATATTATAAATAAATTATGAAGTACATACCTAATATATATATTAGAACGAAGAATATGTTTGTTTATTTTCTATATCAATAATAATAAATACATTGTTGTTGCCATGGCAACCTAATTAGAATCAATTAATTAGTTAATATATATCAACAAATTTCAAAGTTTTTAAGAAGATTGCGATGTTGGGTCGGGCCGCATTCATCTTACCGCTGGGCCGCATGCGTTGGACACCCCTGTTCTAGACAATTCCCAGGGCATGCAATAAATATATTAAATTACAAAAATATAAGATGAGGTATATATTATCAAATTCCTTGCCGTGTTCAAGTATCCTGATTAAGTTTCACTCTTACTAAGAATCGACTTATTTCATCATTTTTTTAGCTTATTATTATTATTATTAAAATTTCCTATGCAGTAATTAATGGTAATAAAATAAAGTGAATTACAAAAGAACAATACAGGTTAAAATTTAAAATTTGAAGATAGGTTCAGAACCGAAAAATAATAATAATGAAACTCGATTCATGATTGGGAGGGAAAATGAGACCTGAGACCACCTGTTTAAGCATATTATTATTATTGAACATCACTATAAAATATTTTTTTTTTTCTAATTAAATTAAAAAAATAAATTGAAGTAAACGATTTACCTATATCTAATTGCTTTTGAAAGACGAAAGTAATTTGATGTCTGCTTGAATGTTCTAAGAGGTTTACCTAATAAGTAATAACTAATCGAGAAATGTTCAATGTGCCGTTAACAATTTTTTATATCTTTTTAATTTTCTAATCATAGACTTTTTTTCCATTTGGGGTTTGTTTATTGGTTAAAAAGGAAAAAATTTCATGGTTTTCTTCATAGGAGAGGGGATGCATATTTATCTCTTATTGCTTTTGCGAGAACATTTCAGTTCATTTTCCGCTTTTATGTCTTAATTTTCTCTATTAAGAATAAGTTATTTATTTGAAATCAGTCAACCAAGGAGCTGCTAAATATTTATTTATTTATTTGCCTTCTTAAAGTTTAAAAGCTTATATTTTGAGAAAAAATAATAAGAAATTTGGTATTGATAAATAAATGAAACACATGCTCTAACACTTAAATCTATAAATAGTGACGTATTTTGTTATTGTTACTATTGTTATTATTATATGAAAAAAAAATTCTCCCCCTTCATGGGAATCTCGTTTGAGCACCATGTCACGAATCAATATTTCGTTTCATTTGGTTTTTTGAGCAATTTTGATTCGTTTCATTCGGTTTTTTGAGCAATTTTGATTCGTTCCATTCGTTTTTGAGCAATTTTGATTCGTTTCATTCGGTTTTTGAGTAATTTTGATTCGTTTCATTCCGTTTTTTGAGCAATTTTGATAAAAATCGAATTATACAAATATTTTAGTATATTTGGGATCAGAAAACCTTCTCAAGAGAATTCGAAAAATATAGTTTAGTTGAAATATCTAAAAAAAAAATCAAAAAGTGAAAATAAGCAATCCTTGTAAAATTTCAATATTTTCTTAAAACAAAAAAAAAAAAAAAAAATCAAGGGATTCTATGAAAAAAAATTCTCCCTCTTCTTGGGAATCTCGTTTGAGTTCCATGTCACGGATCAACATTTCGTTTTATTCGGTTTTTTGAGCAATTTTGATAAATATCGAATTATACAAATAATATAATAATATGTAATATAATAAATAATAAATTTAGAATAACGTATTTTAATCAAAACGAGGTGAAATAAGTTTTTTCTTTACTCATATTTTTTTATCTCCGGCTGACCGGACCCCTTGTTTTCCGGGCCCGGGGTGCCTGCACTGCTAGGAATGGCAAATCTAAGAAATAACATTTTTTGAATATTTATTTATATATTTTTTCTACAATATTTAAAAATCTTTAATTTAATAAAGATATATATAGCTTAAATTATATAAATACTTGAATTCCCCTTATTATCGATATTCTCTAAATTCGATGTTTCCAAAATGGCAGCTGAAGACACTTTCTCAAGCTCTCAAGCTTTCTTAAGCTCTCTGGTATGGCACAAGGTGTATAAAAAAATTTCTGATTTTTAAATTGTGTATCGTACTCACAGAAAATTAATTTTATAATAAAATAGAATGACTCATTTTAATAATTTTCAAATATACAAAACCTGTTTGTATTATATATATTTCTGTCCCTCACCTATAATCATATTTAATCAAGTTTTTTAAAAGCTTTTATTATTATTATGCAGAAAAAAATCTCATTAGAATTTTTTCAATTGAAATTGTAAATTTTCTCATAGGTCATTGAGAATCATAACTTTGAAATTGCTATTAAATTTATATTAATTATAGCTGGAATAGGAAATATACCCTAACTGGATTGGATCTTGCTTGACCCCTCAAACTCCTTATTAATCGCATTCCCATCTTAAAACGTTTCCACATACCGTTAAAAATCATTTTCGTCCATTATAGTTGACAAAATGTATTTATGTAGTTAATTAATTTACATTTCCCATAAATAAAAAGATTAAAAAAAAATTTAATCTACTTGAATTTTTCTACTACACTGAAAAAACGATATATTTATAGTTAAGAAATTATATTTGTTATGAATAGATGGTGAAGTTAATTAAGGCGAAATCGATTTCTGTTCAATATGAATAAATGATTTACCTATGTATTTGAAGTATTCTCATATTTTTGGAACAACTCTAGATATATTAATAGTTAAGATGCCGCTATTCGAACCAAGCACCAATAAGTAAATTATGAAAATATTGTTATTTGAGTAAAATAGAGGAATAATTAAATTTAATAGTTTGGTATTTAAATGAAATAATATATAATTAAGACAAGAAATGATATAAACTTGAATATTTTTTATTTATAATAAATAATATTCAAGCTTATGTCATTTATATTCATTTGGTTGAATTAAAAAAAAAAAAAAAAAAAAAACAATTTAATTTAATTTACTTTTCTATATTTATAAGGTATAAGGTACCTAATCTAATTTTAATATATATTAATATTTCTTATAATCTTATAGTTTTAAAATTAAAAAAAAAAAAAAAAAAGGGGGGGTCGGGTAGGCTAGGCGGTAGCATGTCAGCCAGCTAACCAAGAGGACCCGAGTTCGATTCCGGCTCGAGGCATCCGGCTAAAATCTGACCCCCGAGGTAGAGACAAATTTAAAAATAAAAATAAATAGTATCGTAAATGGCTTATGGCTAACATGGCCGAAAAGCCAAAAAAAAAAAAAAAAAATAAACAATTAAAAATGTAAACAAAATTTTTGTTAATTTTTATTTAAAATATCTTAATTATCAAGATATCACTATTTGCAGAAAATCTAAGTCGTTTTATGATAAAAAAACATTCGTTTAAATGAAATAAGAGGTTTTACTAGAAATAAACAAGACAATTCATTTGATATTAAGAGAAATCTAATAGAATAAAATAGATTATTAAAGTATATAATATAATCTGGTCATATTTGGAATGATTTCGATATATCTTGATTATTAATATCTTGAGAATATATAAGAGCTCATTAAAAATGCCCAACTCTATCAATATATTTATTATACAAAAAATTGTTTTTTTTTCAGTGTAGTTTAATAGTTCTAACTTCTACTGAACTAATTGACGGGAAAATGTTTAATTTAAAAAAGATTTATCATTGACCAACTTGCCTGGAGCCAGGCGATGGGATGGCGCTAACGAAATAAACATAAAAAAGAAAATAAATGATCAAATGATCTATAAAAGATTTTTATTAATGCTATTTCGGGATATAGAAGGAAAAAAACTTGATTAGAGAGATTCTGTAGCTTACTACATGGTACACGTTCTCTGGTGACTCAATTCGGGCATGACAGTCACGAGTGCACTGATGAAAGAAAGGATCGTAGATCGTAGCCACACCTTTGCCTATTCTATTCTTTTTATCCTCATTCATGTCGAAAAAAGAAAGATTAAAAACTAATTAATTATTAAAACGTTTTCTTTGTTTCAGAGATGGCAACGTCGGTGGTTTGTTCTTTACGACGACGGAGAACTCAATTATTCTGTCGACGAACATGTGAGTATTTTGCATTTTAACATAATATCTGGGGGCACGGCAGTGCCCCAGCCAAGTTAGATTCGAGCGCGGATGTGTGCACTGCCAGACTACCCTTTACAGGAAACAACTCAGGCCATTTTGACGCCTCTGTAACTTCGTAATGGAAACCTGGCTGAAATTTTTTTCCATAATACTGGTCCATAAGCTTAACTAAATTACAAAATTTCATATTTCTACTGTTTATACCATCCAAGTTACAAGAAGCCAAAGATAGGCTTTTTCGTCACTGACTGACTGACTCACTCACTCATCAAAATTCTAGAGTACTTCCTCTAACCCTAGAATGCTGAAATTTGGCAGGCAGGTAGAGTTTGGGGTACAATTAATGGGAAAAATCCAAAAATCGAAACTTGAAACTCGAAAGGGGTGAAAGTTATAGACTTAATTAACATATACTAAAAATTCAATGAACCTAGAATGCTGGAATTTGGCATACTGGTAAAGCTTGACACATTAATAAAGGACGAAATTGAAAAATCGAAACTTTTCCTTCTTCGGGGCCCGAAATGAAGGGGTTTAATTTATAGGATAAATCCAAATTACAAAAAGAAGTGAAATCTCAACAAAAACACTTGTGTAAAAAAGGCCAAGTTCGATTAATAAAATCCGTTTGCCAAAAAAAGTAGTGAGATCTAGCACGCCAAGTTCAACATCATCAATTTATTAAATGAGTCGAGAATATATTAGTAACTTCAATTAAAACGCATGTTTTTCATTTCACATGTCCCTCCATATTTTTTATTGATTTCACATTTTTAGTTGAAATTATTTTTCTAAAACTTGGCTTTTACGCATTAAATTATTATTATTATTATTGTTTGATAGGGCCTCCACCACTCCCTCTTATTAAGATCCCATGATATGGTAACTAGTAATTCGTGACATACATAATAATGCGTAAAAGCCAAGTTTTATGAAAATAATTTCAACTAAAAATGTGAAATCAATAAAAAATATAGAGGGACATGTGAAATGAAAAACATGCGTTTTAATTGAAGTTACTAATATATTCTCGACTCATTTAATAAATTGATGATGTTGAACTTGGCAGCACATTAGATCTCACTACTTTTTTGGCAAACGGATTTTATTAATCGAACTTGGCCTTTTTTTACACAAGTGTTTTTGTTGAGATAAATATATTTTAATTTCTATTAAATATAATATTTCAAATTAGGATATTTTATAGATGGATAGAAGTTAAGGGATGACAAAAGAGGTGATATGGAGCATATTTAACTAAATATATAATTAAACAAAATAATGAAGCTGTTGAAGCTTTTATTTTTGTGAATAATTTGATTAAAATTTGAATAAGAACTTATCTTCCCGTTTTCATATTAAACTCGCCGTTTACAATATTACCTTGTTGATTTCATATTTAATTATCTGTTTTCATACTTAACTCAAGGTTTAAATACTTACTTAACTCACGGTTTAAATACTTAGCTCTCAGTTTTCTTAGTTAGCTCCTTGTTTTCCTAATTAACTTGCTGTTTACATACTTACCTTGTTGATTTAATACTTAATTAACAGTTTTCATACTTAACTCAAGGTTTAAATACTTAACTCCTCGTTTTCCATATTAACTCTCTGCTTTCACACGTAACTCCCCGTTTTCACATTAAACTCGCTGTTTACATTCTTACCTTTTGTTGATTTCAAATTTAATTAGCTGTTTTCATACTTAATTACGGTTTAAATACTTAACTCTCAGTTTTCTTAGTTAAATCCACGTTTTCCTACTTAACTCGCTGTTTACCTTATTGATTTCATATTTAATTAGCTGTTTTCATACTTAACTCACGGTTTAAATATTTAACTCTCAGTTTTCTTAGTTAAATCCTCGTTTTCCTAATTAATACAGAGAGCCAATTGGAGTCTTGAAATTAAGCGTTAACGATTGATTTTCTTAAAATTTTTAAAATTTATATCAGGATACCAGGAGCGAACAGGAGTGTACTATCCTTCCCGTGTGAACAAAATTTTTGTCAATATCAAGAGTAGGTGAAATGAAAGAAATTAGTAAACAGCAGTAGATCGAGTTTCATTTCACAAATCATCGTTTCTTTTCATATGGTTTTTTTAACAATTTTTCCTACTCGAGTTTTCGAATAGATCAATGAATATATTTTTTTTAATCTGTATGATTTGAGCTGGCAATGAAGCCAGTATTACGGCGAGCCAAATGGAGCCATGAAATCAATCTAAAAATATAAAACTAGATATTTTTTCTTTATTAGTCTTTTCAAATAAAATAAATTTCAAAATTTTTTCTTCTTCACTTTTGAAAATTAAAAAAAGAAAAAATATATACATTACACATAAATAAATAACTTATTTTGATGTATAGGCGCTATTATACTATAAATAGATGGTGTCCAGTTATTCATTAGACGGAAGAATGTAAATGGAAGATTACGATTGCGTTGCGCAGACATGCAGGGCCTGGAGGGCCAGGGGAAAGAACCAGGGTGCAAATTAACAGAAATGAAATGGATTATCTATAAATAAGCCTCGCAAGCATTTTAATGAAAAGATTACTTTGAAAATTAATTTCATGATATTTCTAAGCAGATATCTTCTAATTTAGCGTGTCTTGAGTTATAATTTTGTATTTTTTATATTCTTATTTGATTTATTGTCAAGAAGATAATTTTATTTTTTCGGAGAAAATATTTAATAGCGAAATTGCGAAGAGTGATATATAGCCATTTTGCAAAATATATTTATTGGCCTCGTTTGAAACCATTCATCCTGCACGACTGGCTCATTTGAATAATTAATAATGTGTTGGTTATACACAATACATTTATGTTCAAGTAATAAAGATGACACGGGCTTTATCGACTATTATTATAAATATTTAATAGACTCCGCGATATAACATAAAATGGAGGCAACGTTGTATTTACACTAGGGGCACCAGGGCGGCAAATTTTGGGACAGAAAAGTTTGAGAACCCCTTCAATGTACTATACTATATATATTTGTCTAGATTAATTTGTAACAACGCTTAGAGAAATTTCTCTAAAAAAATTACCGTCTTGCCTAGAATCGAACCAACGAACTCTTGAACTAAGGGCATTATCTCTAGCCATTACACCATTGAAACATTAATAATTTTATCTTGATTTCTGTTACTAAAACTATACATTTTTTATTTAGACTGTGTCGAGATAATATTGTATTCATTTGAACTCGAATGAAAATGAAAAAACACAAATAGATTTTAAATTAAGAAACATTAAATATATATTAATTAACGAGGCAAATTTGAAATATAATTGTCAGCTCGGATTTTAAATTGATGGCTCCAATCGATTTTCATTAACCAGGAAAATTTGAAATATAATTGTAATTTTGAAATGAAAGACTCCAATTCATTTTAAATTAAGAAACATTAAATATATTCATAATTATTCCTCCCCCCCCCCCCCGCCACTCAAAAAATTAAAGAGGCGAAACTTTTAAGAGAAGATGTATTTTCCTGTAGTTTACGGGTATACATTTGGAGTGTGGTTTTTTAAGAGGAATAAAATTTTTGGACCGAGACGCTGCCCGCCAGGGTACCAGCCCGGAGGCCGAGCTTCGACGGGCGTGCCTATGGCACGCCCTCGAAGCTCGTTAGAATTAATTAAACATTTTTTAAAAATTTATTTTCATAAAAAATTCCGAAAATGTGATGTAATAGGGGGACCCTTTGTATCACTTTAGGATTTTTGAAGTGGTTCTTAAAGGAGAGATATAAAAATAAATATTATTTTCGAGCTCTGTATATAATAAACTATTAGAATAAATTAAAATTTTTTTAAAATTAAAACTTTATTTTCTTAAAAAAATTGGAAAATGAGAGGTAAGGGGGGACCTTTATCATCACTTGACGATTTTTGGAGAGGTTCAGAAATTAAATTTTTAGCAGAGATATAAAAATAAATATTATTTTCGAACTCTGTACAAATCATAGTATTAGAATAAATTAAAATTTCTTTAAAAGTAAAACTTTATTTTCTTAAAAAAATCCGAAAATGAGAGTTAAGGGGGGACCCTTATCATCACTTGACTAGTAACCTCTCCAAACTAGACGGTCGGAACCGGCGTTAAAAAGTAGGTCCCATATATCTGTGTAAAAATAGCTAAACACACTCAGCACGGGTATATGTGGAGAGGAGCCGAAACGTCAGAGACACCTAATATGGAACTTAAAGAAGAATATAACTATATTTCAAAGTCAAAAAAAATGTTCCCATAACAACGCTTTAATCACAATATTATCGGGTTCCAAGCTTACCTTCCAAACGGAAAAGGGTTCAACATTCGAAAAATTTTGAGAAACACTGTTCTACAAATTTAAATTTAATTTTTTTAAACCCACAAACAGTTTAATATAATACAATTTATAAAATCTATCCGCAATTTCTTATTAGAACAAATAAAATATACTATACTAGAAACTAAAGATAAAAAAATTTTTAAGAAAAAATAAAGACCGACTTCAAAAAATTATGCAACAAATAAAATACACTAAAAGGTATAAAATAATTATTATCTTATTTAGTTACAACTAAACGACGAAATATTAACACGAAATTACTTTTTAAAGTCGGTGCCAAAACAAACTATACCTATAAGCGAGCGTACCCGCCAAACGTACTAAGTAAGATCCGTCGAGTGCGATTCATAAAAGGTATATGTTTGGCACCAACTTCAAAAAGTAATTTCGTGTTAATATTTCGTCGTTTAGTTGTAACTAAATAAGATAATAATTATTTTATACCTTTTAGTGTATTTTATTTGTTGCACTTAATTTTTTGAAGTCGGTTTTTATTTTTTTCTTAAAAATTTTTATTTTTCTCTTTTTAGTGATGTTATTAATAGTGATTATATCATCAGAACTTGACCAAATTAATATGACACCATCCCTAAGACACCCCTTTCGATAAAAAAAGAACCATCGAAATCGGTTCATAAACAAAGAGGTTAGGTCTAAACAAACCTAAACAAACCTAATAAAAAAGGTCTAATACCTATGAAAAAATCGAAAAAAAAATGGGACCAATCGGAAGCTAGACTGGACCCAATGCAAAAAAAATTTTCAAAATCGGTTGACAATTGGCGGAGATATGAGGTAACATAGGCACAAAAAAAAAAAAAAAAAAAAAAAAAAAAAAAAAAAAATTCAATCGAATAGAGAACCTCCTCCTTTTTTGAAGTCGGTTAAAAATCGATGGAATATCCAAACATTGTAAAGCAGATTATTTTGCAGCTAAAAAATCCCAAGATTACAAATTTTCGAGTTGTTGTCACAACAGTAAAATTAATTTACCACCAATGACCCCACCACCAGAGTTAAAAACTTTTACTTAAAAAATACTGCAGATTCAAAGAACTTTAAATAAAACATAAAAAAAGTATAATAATACTCTGGCTTTTGCAAGAGTGGGTATGCGAAAAATTCCAACTCTGTAACTATTATAATGATATCTACCTTGCGGCCATGGGCTAAACCTTGTTTGTTATAAACCCCTAAATATTTCAATACATTCTCTATGAAAAACTTACTCGAAATTGCTTATCATTATGATCATTAAAAGAATAAAAAAACTAAAAAAAAAGAACGAATCATCTTTCTAAGTATCTAAGTCAATAAGGTGCGTTTGACGAACTCAACAGTTGAGTTTTTATCCAACGCTCGGTCGAGTTTAATTCGCTGAACGGACCGCTTTAAGCCGGCTTTTATAATATTCAAATGTTGATTAAAATAGTAAGCGGAAACATATTATATACCGCCTCTACTCAGCTGAAAAAATTATCCCAATCTATTAGTATATTTAACATAAAATATTTGTTATGAACTTGGTACGATTAGGTATCTCTTCAGTGCCTAAAGCGATAACTGCCCTTAATTTACAAAAATAATACAATTATTTTCACATATACCTACAATAAATGAAACCCACTTTTTTAGTAGAGAGCTCAAAAAAGTCTCTCTTTTCCGGATAAAAGGTGTCTTAAAAAGTCAAGCTTTTTAACACACTTTTATTAGCTTCATTTGTATATAACTAATAAACTAACTATTCTGTACGATATGTACACAAATCTAGAAAGTCGATTTTAAGCTACTTATTATTATCGTATCAATTTGAATCTTCGCAAGTATATGTAATTCGGATGACAATACAATAATTTTCTATCATCGAGCTAATCTGATCCATTTATTGAAATTAATTTTTTTTTTAATCCTCTGGCATACAAGGGCGGATCCAGGAATTTTTTATGGGGGGGGGGGAGAGGGGGAGAATGTATATAAGGTGCCCGATGTATATAAGATCGAATTGTCCAAGAGGGGGGCAGAGACGCCCCCCCACACACACATAGAACTTCATTTTCAATTTTAAAATTATAAAAAAAAATAAATGTTTTTTTTCCAAATTTCATATCTCATATTTTAAGTTCATTTTTTTTTTTTTATATTATTTATTCGGGCACACAATTTTAAGTTCATTAAAATGAAAAAAATTGTTATAAATTCCCTGTCGATTTGGCCGCCGTTTTTTGGCCTCTGCGTACGACGCACGTGTTGCACTCCCGCCAGGCACGGGCCTGTATGGGGGGGGGCGATCGCCCCTCCCCCTTGATCCGCTCTTGCTGGCATATGCAATCAAATTCATAGATTTCAGATGCCTACCCTACAGGGGCACCGGCAAGCTTAGTCTTAATAAAAACATTGCAATAAAATATATTTTATTAAGAATAAAAAGTAAAAAAATCAATATAACTTCAAGAAACTAAAAAACACGTTTTTGTCAGTAATTCACTAAAAAGTACAAACTAATGTAATAAACTTTTAATTTTACGATATATGCATTCTACCCTTGATAATATTTTAACTTCATTGCACATTAAACGCAAAAATATAAATTTGTGTTCCATACTTTATACCACCAAAAAATAAAAGACACTATTTAAAAATATAATATTTCTATATTTTCTATAAAATAAAATATTTGATAATTGTATTATTTTAAAATTATTTTCTACCCCCCCTCCCCCTCCCCCTCCATCCTCCCCTCTTTGGGTCTCTATTAATTTCCTTTCGTTGAGTGAGTCATTTTCATAAGGTAGTATGCGAAATTTTGTTCAAATTGATTTAAGGGTCTATTGATAGTTCTAATTTTTGAACACCCTCCTCCCATTTTGGTCCTCAAAAGAAATAAGGACTGTTTTTTTTTAATATCGGACTCTTTTATAGTAAATTTCATTTTTCATGTTTTTTTTTTTTACTTTTTAAATTTTATGCTTATAATTTTTTAAGATCCCCCTCTCTTAATTTTTTATTTGTTTTCAACCAGAATCTAATCCCCCCTTAATCTCAATACACCAAAACTAAATCTGAAATTTTGTTTTAATATTCTCTTTAGCTAGAGCGTATACAAAGTTTGGTAACGCACAAAAAATGTCCCTATAAAACGTCACTTTTCCTCAACAAATTCTTGGAAGTACAAAAAAATCGTTTTTGAACATCTCCAAAAATGGCTTTTATTTCTTTAGATCCATAGACATAATATAAAAAAAATTTGTTAAGTCTCAAAATTGATATAGGCGAAAAAAGACTTTTTTCCACTCTTTACTCATCAGTAATTCAGCCATTTTTTGACAATATATTCTCCAAGAGTTATATAATAATTAAATTTTTTTAAAATTATGAAATTTAAATTATTATTTTAAAACCCACTAATAGTTCATGACAAATAAAATTTATTAAAATTAGGAAAATTAAATTCTTATTTTCAAACCCACTAATCGTTTATAACAAATAAAATTTATTAAAATTTAAATTATTATTATAAAACCTTTAGACCATGAAATATATAGACACGCCCTGGTGTCGATTTGGTGAGGCCAACATCTCCTAGAGAACTTGACGTTATCTGTAGGTAGGAACACCCAGAAATAGCATGGCCATTATAGGAATTATTATACATTGAGATAAATTTATCGTAGTTTAGATTATTTATTTTAGATTCCAATAATCACAAATTAATATTACCAAAATATTTATGCGAGAACGTGACGTCATCTGTAGGCGATGTTGGCCTCACTTCACTCTGTGTGGAGAGTAGCAGAGGGCGTGTCTATATATTTCATGGTCTAAGACAGTGGTTTTTAACCTTTTTAAGCTGCGACCCAAATTTGAGAAATATGTTCATATCGCGACCCCCCCCCCCATAAAATTACCCTTTTTAGACGATATTTGAGAAATTTTCTTCAATTTTCATTGATGGCTTTTTTTAACTCACATATAATATTATTTTGTAACAATTAAGATAACCAAAGGTACTTTTATATCTAAGAAAAATTAAATTAAATTTTTTTGCAACTAAATTTTCTCTGGAGAGAGACGGACTGGTAGAAATTTTAGTTGAAAGTAATGGAAGGCAGCCCAGAGGTAGTGAGGAAAGAAAAAATTAACACATATAAAATAAGGTGTAATTTATTGGATCCTTCCTCCTTTCCTTTCAAACCGACGTTTCGGAGGATTTTTCCCTCCTTCTTCAGGGTTTCAAAGGGTCAATGAATGAAACAAATAAAATGTTTCCTTCTTCTCTCCACAGTAGTGTTCAAAAACTTTCTTCATTTGTAACAAAAGGCATAGAAAAGATAAAAAAAAAAAAAAATTAATTTAATGATGAAAAAGAGCGTGTTTTTCATATTTTCATTTTTTATAGTTTTGAATAACCAAAATATATTTTTCAACTTGTAATAATAAGTAAAATATTTAATTAACGACACTGCGCGACCCAAAAAATATGCTTTGCGACCCAATTTTGGGTTAAGAACCACTGGTCTAAGATAAAACCCAATACAGAGTTTAGAGGGCTTAGCCCCATGGCTAGCAAGATCCTCGTCGGCGGGCTTTGCAGCTGGTAATATCAATAATACTTAATTATCTTAATCTGAGAGATAGTTTCCCTATTTTATTCTATAACAGCTAGTGCATAAGTAAAAAAAAAGCCCTTTGATTTTAATTAAAGACTGTAATAGAATTCACTTCCTTGACATTCCCTGTATATTTCCGTGAAGTTAAATGAAGCTCGCACAGACAGGGTTCAACGGCTCACACAGGCAGCGGGAGGTCAATTTGTCCCCTCTGAGCTTAACACCCTGGTGCCTGAGTAATTTGAATTCTCCTCGCCTTGGCTTCAGCCTCAGCTATCTTGCCCCTAGAGTTGGTTATAAATGGATCTGCTTAAGACCTATTAACTGCCTCACATACTTATAAATGCTCTTCTTGATATATTGTGCTCTCATGACTAATTCCAACATTAAAGAATCATCCTATCTATCAAAGAAAAAAAAAATATTTCAACAAAAATTTTCCAAAACCGGTTAAAAGCCATTTGTAGCTAAAGAAACTTTAAACTGTACTTTGGTATTGATGATATAAAAAAAAAAACTCTAGTTGAGTTAGAAATTGATCTAGCAAATAGAAAAATTCCACCTGAAAGTGATTTGATCGCATAAAATAATTACGACATGTTAATACATAATCAACGTCAAATTCAATCCGACTTGAAACCAATCGTTATAAATCAATTTCTGACATATTTCCAAGTAGTCTGACAGGTGATCCGATTTATTCGAGAGCCCCTTCAAGATTAGTTTGTTGAATATTTGCTTATCCATATCCTCGTTGTTTGCCTGGTCAGTTGCCAGTTTGTCAAGCCTGTGAAAAAAATATATTTCTAACAAGTCTTTTAAGCGTCAATTTAGGATGAAGATTGATCACGATCAGAAAACCTTTTTATCATGGCTCTCAAATCTTTATTGGTTGCAATTTTTATACATCGCTGATTTAATATTATTTTTTCATCGGGCACTAAACAGATGTCGAAGGATTGAATTCGCAAACCAAAGCTTCTCCGATACAGAGATGTGACTTATTTTAGATACAAGTATTTGAAATACAGATACAAAATAAGTATTTTCATCTTATACACAATGAAGTACTTTTTACACACTTTATATTAGCTTCACCTGTATCTATGTATTTATAGTAATGTGACTTTTGTTCTGTTAAATTCCGCAAACATTTCTCTATAAAAATAATTGTTTACCTACTCAATTTAAATGAAAAATTATTTAAAAATAAATACATTTCATTCTGTTAAATTCCGCAAACTTTTCTCTATAAAAATAATTAAGACTAAAAAGTAAAAAAATAAATTATATTTTAAATAAACTAAAAAACATGATTCTAAAAAGTACAAAATAATGTAACACTTAATCAAAAAGCGTGGGGCACTTTGTCGAAATTAATTAAAACATGTACATGTACATGTTTCTGCGCCCCACGATTTTTGATTAAGTATTACATTATTTTGTACTTTTTAGAAGCGTGTTTTTAGTATTTTTAAAACATAATTTATTTTCATTTTGTATCTTGTATTTAGATACATACTTTTGGTATCTTAGTATTTTGTAAATACTAAGTTTGCTAAAATACTTTTACTAAATACCTATTTATTTTTTACATTACGACATCCCATCATAAAAACAAAACTGAACGCACCCTTAAAATTTTAATTTATCAACCTATTAAAAGACTGTATGGTTTAGTTCAGGGCTGTCCAAGCCGTGGCCCAAAAAGGCTAGAAATGCAAAAACTAACCACCTAAAATGGGGGGACGTCAAAAATGAAAATACTAGCTCTTTCGACTAAACTACATATACAAAATTTAGTTAGTTTTTGCATTTCTAGCCTTCTGGTGGTCCACAGAATATGTATATAAAATTTGGTTGCTTTGGTCAAAAGGGCTAAAATTTTCATTTTGACCCCCCCCATTTTGGGTGGTTAGTTTTTGCATTTCTAACCTTCTGGGTCCACAGAATATGTATACAAAATTTGGTTGAGTTTGGTCGAAAGGGCTAGAATTTTCATTTTTGCCCCCCCCCCCCCTTTTTTTTGTCTGACAATATTTAAAACACATAAAAAAAATTATTTTATGTTCTTTTCAAAAATATATTCAGTTTTTTTCTAGTTAAATCTTTTCATTTTTTATACCTCTTCAAAATGTGGTAGAACTTTATGGCCCACCCTATATTTTTCTCATTTTAAAAACTTATTTATAAAATACGTATTTTGTATCTAGTGTTTCAAATACCATTTATAAAAGTATCTCAAATACTTTACTTAAAAGTAACTTGTATTCCAGATATTTTTTATGAGGTTCTTGTACATCTCTGTTCCGATACCGCACTAAAGTATTTGAATTGATTTTAGAAAATATCAGTAAAAACAAAAAATACTTCCATTGTGCCGTTCATCTCTAATCTGTTGAGACACATATATACACACACACACACACACACAATAGCAAGCAACGAATTAGGCAAAGATCTCCTCTGAGAGGATTTTTTTTTGTTTCCAACTTTTTTGCTGGCTTGTAAATGTTTTGACTGACCGCCTTACGTTCGTTCTCTAAGACTGTGATCGACATGTGGTCAGCAAGGCGTGACTGGCTCCAGTACAGGTCGGAGACGTGTCCAGGATTGGATTGCTGATCATCATCTCTCTCTCTGCAACGCTGGAAAGAAGATTTGGAGATCATTTAGACGGCAGCGCGGCCACTTTACTTGCCTTTGAGACTCTCCGGCGGATACAAGCCTATTTGGAAAGCAAGTCACACGAGAAATTGGAATTATCTTTTTTTTTTTTACCTGAGCGGGCGCTATTTTGAAAACAAATCTCCTACTAATTCTCATTCTTTTCAAAACTATTCGCTCTATTGTAAAATTATTGGATAAAAATACTTGGTAGGTTTCACATTAAGATATAAAAAAATAAAACGAATTTATTTTTGGAGAATCTTTAATCTCGATATATATATTTCGGGTGACTAACCCATCTTCAGGAGAAACAGAAAGTAACTGACCTGGATAAGTCGAAATTGAATACAAGTCAATGGTAAAATTTATTTTTAAAGATAACAAAAGGGTAAATATTTAAAATTAGTGGAGGGAGAAAAGGTAGGGAGTCTACTTTTGTTTAATTTTGAGTGGCCTTTTGAGAAATGAGGATTTCGAATTTGAATACAACTCAATGGTAAAATTTATTTTTAAGATAACAAAAGGGTAAATATTTAAAATTAGTGGAGGGAGAAAAGGTAGGGAGTCTACTTTTGTTTAATTTTGAGTGGCCTTTTGAGAAATGAGGATTTCGAATTTGAATACAACTCAATGGTAAAATTTATTTTTAAGATAACAAAAGGGTAAATATTTAAAATTAGTGGAGGGAGAAGTCTATTTTGTTTAATTTTGAATGGTCTTCTGAGAAATGAGTTCTATTGTAATTCTACACATGCCTTTATTTACTCATACATACAATGCCAAAAATAGTAATTTCATCCCTATTGTGATTAATTTTCTTCTTGCCTTTATTTATCCATCTTCTTCTAAAAGTAGTAGTACATTCTAATCTCCCAATAGGAAACATGAAGAAAAAGACATTATATATTTTTCAAAATTTTCAATGTATAAATCTTAATTTGTAACTAATTTGAAATATTTGTGATAGACTGATGATGAAGGCAATGCCTTCGAAACTATAGTCTCTAGAAATAATTAAAAATTATTTTATTTAAAAAACAGAAGACTCTCTCATTTTATTTTTTACCTAAAATAAAAACAATTCTGTTACCATCGACAGTGAAATCTTTTATTCAACTAATAAAACTAGTAGTTTTTTAGGAATTGATTGAATTTCTAGAAAAATGTTATCATTACTCGATCCAAAGATGTTTATTCTTAAAATGTTTTAAATTATCAACTTTATTTAAATCACACATAATTGTGAGGTCCGGGTCTAGGGCGGCAAAAAGAGGGAGATAATTCTAATTAAAAATTGATTTGGATTTGTTTTATTATAAATGGATGTAAAGTTTTTAGTAAATTTTATTTATTTAGTTTAGTTTTAGTTTGTCGAGGCTAAATTAGTGGAAGAAATCGATTACGGCGATATAATCGATGTTTTCGCGCGAATCAAAGCTAAAAAGAAGAAATTAATCTAATAAGTTAATTAAAAAAATGTATTTACTATTTATTACGGAAAATTATATTTGAATTAGAAACTAATATTTGAAATTATTTTTGAAAATTTATGTAAACCAATAAACAGTTATATTTGAAATAATATTTGATAATTAGCCATATAATTTTGAAAATCACTTTTAAAAAAGGGCGGCACATTGGACAGGGCCTAGGGCGGCATCGAACCTAAATCCGCCCCTGAATAATACAATAACTACGACGTTTCGATCGACTTATTCTGCGATCGTTCTCAAGTATGAGCACCCGCTCCGATTAAGATACTTGTCATACTTGAGAACGATCGCAGAATGGGTCGATCGAAGCGTCGTATTATTTGTTCGTGTTCAATAAATAATTACAATTAATTATGTGTGATTTAAATAAAAATTCAAATTTTAATATAATTAATCACAAAAATAAAAGCTTTAATAGCTTCATTACTATCAATTTGATAATTAGAAAGTTTTTAATTCGAGGATTCGACTTTAAGTACCTTATGTGCACTCAGTTGTAAGATCTAGTCTATCCCTACTATTTTTACTCTAAAAACACACACATAAACAGAAATAACTAAAGACAAAAACCAGCCCTGGCCAAATTAACAAGTATCCGAGGTATATAATAATAATAAGGGGCCGACAATTTCTCTAAAAAACTACTTATAGTTTATACATATTGTAGATTTAACAATTTCTTCGAAGTCACAAGTCACCTATTTGGGAAAAATCATACTCCAAGAAGAGTACTCTATGTGACTAATTTCATTAATTTGACTATTTATTAGATAATTTATTCACTCAAATTTTATAATATAGGGTGGGACAGAGCACCTGGCTTATTTAGAAATTCAATTAAGAAAGAAATAACGAGGATGTATATTTAATTCTTTGAACAGCATAAAGTACAACGTTTAAATTTTATGTTTAAACAGTTTTAAAGATGATAATTTTATCAGGCAGATGACATCCATTATTCTTAATACACTGCGTAAATCGAACTCGGATGTTTCGTCCAACTCTTTTCAGCATATCGACGGGTATATTGGCGACAGCTTGAAGAACGTTGATCTTCAGGTGATCCACGGTCTTAGGACGATCTTTGTAGACAAGGGATTTTAGAGCCATAAAAAATGTCACAGATCGCCCCTCAAGGAGATGACGCAGTGTATTGAGAATAATAGACTCCATCTGCATGATATCATCTTTAAAACTTTGTAAACATAAAATTTAAATTTTGTACTTGATACTGTTCAAAGAATTAATTATACATCTGCATTACTTTTTTCTTAATTGAATTTCTAAATAAGCAGAGTACCCTGCCCCACCCTATAGATATTTAAAAAATGTGAAATTTGGTAAATGACATATGATAGTTTAGATATTTTTTGTTAAATCATTCAATTTTTATACGTATATATATATAAACTCGCAAATTTAATTTAAAAAATACCTTCGAAAAGTGCCTTTACTTTTCAAGAGATTTTACATCTTAGCAAAATCTTGCTTTATCACAAAGTCATTTTCTTCCTCTCTGGATTTAATTTTAATGCTGGATGACATGTCAAATTATATCACGTTAATTTTCCCCCTAAGCTTAACAAAAATTCTTCCTGCATCAAGATAGCCCCTCCCCTGACCCTCTCCCACGCCATTTCCACCTGTTCAGGTTTTTTCTTCTAAATCCTACTCCTCTTAAGCTGATAACTTATGGACTCGCGTAAAATGAAATAATATTTTCTGTTCACGTAGAATATCATTTTATCTGCATGCTAATTTGAGAGATTTTCAAGGTGAGTCGAGCTTTTTTTTGCCCCTGAGGCGGTCATTTTGTTTCTCCCCCCTCCCCTTGTTTTCAAGTCGAACTGTGCTAATTTATTTACGAGCGAATTTTTTCTACACTTGTCTCTTTTCATTTAAAGAATCTGCAATGTTACACTTTTAGACTATGTTATTAATAAATCATTTAATTCTAAGTGGATTTTCACTACGGCTTTTTGAATCAATTTGACTTCATTACCTTGAAATTTATTATATTGTTTTTTTTTTAATGATATATTATGAATGATTTTCAGACCGCATATATAAAATGTAATGTAGGTTGAAATGTGACCTTGAAACTCAATCTGTGGAATCATTTGTCAAAATTCCTATAATAAATTATTAATATTTCTATTATAAAATATTCAAATTTATAAGTTTTGTTTATATTTTTATATACCTAGGTCCATTAAACTTTGTTTTCAAAATATACACTGTGGTGCAAAAAAGTGGAACACTTAGAAAAATTTAGTTTTTTCAAATAATTTTCAGAAAAAAACATATTTTATTTAAACTTTTACTACATTCTGTGATTGTACAAATATTTTTAAACATTTTTAGAGTGAAAACAATGTGTACTTTAATTAAAACACAAAGTTTTGTTTATATTTTT